>JABUQX010112631.1:0-12211 GCA_015478945.1 Trachelipus rathkii
CCCCCACCCCCCCCCCCCACCCCACACCCGCACACACAGATTTGTTCTGTACTTTCCATTTCCCTTGACCCTTCCTAATCTTTGCGGCGCGGATGTTTGGTGCTTTAATCTCTTTTCTTAGGTACCTGGCAAGCGGCAGGTCTCGAGGGAGCTTAAATCACTCGTCGAACCTCCACCTTTAGGTCGCCCTCGTAGAACTAGGGTGCTATGTCTGCACATGAGTTTTGTGTTAATGTAGGTAACTCCAGGCTAGTTCGCTGCGGTGCTTTCCTCTTTCCTGCCACCTCTATGTTCTGTGAAATTCTCTTCCACTTCTGTGTTTCCTGCTGAATTTAATCTCCCCCACTTCAAAGCCTGCGTCGTGCCTCATCTGTGTAATTTACTTTTAATTTTTTTTTTTTTTTTTTGTTGACTTCTGAGGCGTGGCACACCACCTCCTTGAATAGGCTCTGCCCGTGATGGTGGTGACAACTGTAAAAAACCAAAAATTTATATTATATATATATAATATATTATTAGTATATATATAGATATATATATAGTATATATATATATATACTATATATATATATATATATATATATATATAATATATATAATATATTATATAACTACAATTCTCATCAAATATCTGAGGTCGCTCTATTTAGGGGATTCAATGTACACAACACTGAATGGATGGGTTTCCTCTCATACTGATTAGGTGGGGAAGTGGCCAAATCATTCAGCATTCTCAACGATCTGAAGCAACTAATCAAAGAACCTACAACTTCGCCGGATCGTCCCAACGCCATTCGTGAACACACTTCAACTTGAACCTATGTTTCACCACTAGAACTCTCTCTATCATACACTAATTTTTACTCGCTATTGGTAAATCCCGACCACAACCTTAATATTCTTATTTCAACACTTTCTTTCCTACAGCTCCCATTCTGCCCTATCGTTTTTTCTTGGCACATGATCAAGCCTGATTACCGTTTAACTATATAATTGAATGACTTGCTTGACTCTGATGACGCTTCGGCTTCTGCCACTAAGGTGGAGTGTAATCGTTGACGGGATGAGCAGGTTCATTCCTTCTTTCGACTAAATCTTTCTCTCCTCATAATCATAATCCATGGTTCGTGTCTCGGCATTCAAGGCTAGAGACAACGCGTATCGGAGTGGAAAAATTCTCGTTCTCCTATCACCATCGCTAATTTTTCGGCTAGAAATCGTTGCAGAATTACTCTTCGACGAGCAAAGCGGGCTTTCACTCACACGAAGTGCGCTAACGCTCCTTGGTTCCTCCCCAACTGACAAAACTCTTTCTGGCCTCTATGCCAAAAACATCTCTAACAACTTCTGAAAATCATCCTTTCCTCCTCTTTATTCCGATCTGATGTCTTTGTTGCTGCTAATTCTCCAAGTGAAAAGGCCAATCTCTTCGGCCCCCTATTTCCTCTAACTCAACGCTGGACGATTCTGGCAATCCTCATCCTCCTCCTTCTCTCTTTCCCCCGCAGAGAGAGATTTTTTAGAGAAAAGGTGATGAGATAGTAAGTAGAGCCAAGGCTGGGGCGAAGCAGCACACGATTAGAAAGAACTAGAAGCACGAACGAATCTCATGTTCCGCTCCTCGAGATTAGCTCTTGAAAGGTAATGGGAATTTAACAAAGCGAGGCATATATAGGCTTTCATAGATCTGAAAAAAAGCTTTCGATTCAGTGCCTAGAGAGAGACTGTGGAGCTGTTGGAGAAGAGAATATGCAGTGGGTAAGAAAGTAGAGAAGGAGCTCTGGAGAGTTTGTAAAAGAATGGTAAATGTAATGTAAGAACAGAAGTTTGAGAATAAGGAATGGTTCCGAGTGAAAAAACAGGGGTAAACAAGGAAGCGGTGTGTCGCGCAATTTTGTTTTGGTATCGTATCTGGATGTAGTGATCAAAAGAATCAAAAGATATCGGAGATTTGTACGGTGATATTTTTGGCTTATGCGATGACTTGGCGTGCTGGAGACAGGCTGAGAGAGTTAGTGATATTTTTTGCCAACAGGCTGAGAGAGGCGGCTTGACTATAAACGCAGAAAAGACGGAGATCATGGTGTCAGTAGAGAAAGAAGGAGGGAGAGAGTTGAGAATAGAAGTGGAGAGAGAGAGAGAGAGCACGAGAGAGAGTTCACAAGGGTTGGTCAGGTTGCGTGGGGAAGTATTGGATTAGGGATTAGAGAGAAATAAGATATCAGAGATCACATGCTAGTAGGACTAGGCTCAGTATGGGGGAGCAGTAAGGGCAGTGTACACATACTGAAAGAAAGACAAATGAGTGTGGAGGTTTGAAAAGGGTGATATTTGAAAGTGTGTTAACACCGATTTTTACTATATGAGCAGAGACATGGAGTACGACCCACAAGAGAGGATATTAGAATACAGTCTGCGAAGATGTACGTTTGAGAGCGATAATGGGAAGACTAGAAGAGACGACCCAGAGAACGAGAGAAATAAGAGAAGAGGTGGAGTGAAGATATGAACGAGTGAGTATATAGAGGTAGTAATGCGCAGGCCGCGAGGAGCGACGAGTCTGAGAGGAATGAAAGAGGAGAAGAGTGGCAGACAGAGATGGGATTCTAGAGACCGCGCAGCCGAGAAGCATCCGTGGCATGACGGTCGACACTGTATGACACGCAGAGAGAGACGAGACTTCTGCGTATGGAGAGGAGAGAGAGAGCGCGCGATAGCGAGCGCGAGCGAGGAGCTGAGATGTGAAGATGTGGAGAGGGAGGAGGAGCGAGAGAGAGCGATGCAGTCATGTATCATCTGACTTCTATCGAGGAGCTGTGTAAAGTTATTATGTCTGGAGAGAGAGATGAGAGAGTACAGAGAAGATATAGCATGCCTTCAGGGGAGCATGGAGAGAGGGACACGCACGAGCGAGAGAGAGCATCCGTGTACGTACACTCTGTCGATATAATGCGGAGCGGGTCTACCAGATTATACAGAGTCAGTATTAGCTCAGTAGTACTACCTATATATATACAATATATTATTATATATAATATATAATATATATAACTATATATATATATGTCTTATATATTTATAATATATACTATATATACCTACTATATATATATAGTATATTATATATATTACTATATATTATAATATATATACTATACTATATATATAGCTATAGTATATATATATACTATATATATATATATATAGTAAAAATTTATTCAACAAATAATATCATAATAAATAGATGATAAAGAGATCTTTTTCATTTTCCCCTAGTCATGCTAAACACAATTGCCATTAATATATCATTTCTCCTAGATCAATACTCCTAGAGAGAGAGAGAGAAAAGATTTTTTCTTATAATAAAAAGAAAAATATGATATTAGTGATAATTTGCTAAAATACTTCATTCAAGAATGTATACCGTATCCAAAGACATAATAGCTTATTTTGAAGATTATTTTAAAGAACATACCATATGCTGTTACTCAGAGAAAACACTTGAAAAAGCAAAAGATATACAGAATATGTTTTTTCAGTTATTAGGTGACCTTATTCACAAAGAGAAGAGAGAGAGAGAAGTAGGCCAATGAAAGAAGGTGATAGTAGTTTGGATAAGAGATGAGAAGACCGAGACTTGAACGGTGTAGACCTGAGAGAGACAGAGAGAGAGACGAGAGAGAAGGAGAGAGTTTTACGAGAGACGGAGAGAGAGAGCAGAGAGAGCGTGGAGAAGACTGGCGAAGAGAAGAAGATCGAGAGTTTGAGAAGAATGAAAGAGATAGAGAGGAGTATGAGAGGCAGTGTAGTGATGAGGAAGAACGAGCAGAGAGAGAGAGAGTACGAGAGAGAGAGAGTGAGCAGGAGAGAGAGAGAGAAGAGAGACGCAGAGACCGAGACGACGAGACGAGAGCCCGATGCACGCATGGAAGCAGACGGCGGAAACGAAGGAAGAAGAAGAAGAGAATAGAGAGAGGAGAGAGAGAGAGAGAGAGAGAGAGACGAGAGGAATAGAGAGAGACGATGAGGAGAGACGAGAGAGAGAGAGCAGACGAGAGAAGAGAGAGAGAAAGAGAGAAGAGAGAGACCAAATGATGCACGACTAGAGACACGAGAGAGAGAGTAGAGAGAGAGCAGAGATTGGAGAGAGAGGAGAGAGAGAAAAAAAAAAATTAACCCCCATAAGCCATTTGGGGTGGCTGTAGGGCCATCCTATGACAACTCTCGTATGATCTTTACGCTCACTACTCTACTAACACATCTTTCTTGACAAAGCAGATAAGACTCTCCGCTTATCTCCCAACTTAGAGCTATAATAAACACTACTACTATTACAAACAACATCTTTTTTTCAATATATTCCAAGAGAGGGAGAAAGAGGTTTCCACAGTTGTTGTGTTCTTCTGACGACACGAAAGGACAGTAGTTGCTAGTTCGGTTGGGGAACCGAGGTATCACGTTATATACCAATAAAGGAATGCCTTAACTACAATGCCCCGTGGAATCGCACGTATACGACCATTGTATCTCTCAGAAAAATTGTATATGAATCGTTTTGTTGTACAAGGAAATCGTATAGAGAAATGTAAGCAGGCATGAGATGATGATGAATGTATTACGAAACGGGTGTAAATTTGATTTTGCATGCTGTGACGAAACAAAGCATGAAAGGGAAGTAGTGAGACGCATTGGTGTGGGGTGAAATGTGTGTGTGTTTAGATGAGAGAGAATGAGGACGGGGTGAGAAGGCAGCTTCTTTGATTCTGATGGAGTAACTGTGTCACAAAACCTACTGAGAGATTTTGTTTTAGTTGAGATTATTGAATTCACTGGTTAAAATTACAGTTTGAGACGGTAAGCGTTATAAGCCTATTGTAAAATAGTACCATCTGAGGTACACGTTGGAGGTATAAGTGTGGTCTGTTCTGATAATCTGCGACTCGATGTTTGGGTGAGTGAACATTTAGAGGCCTCAGATTGGTTATTGGTAACTGTTACTTAAATGTTATTGGATAGGTTATAGAAAGGGATGCGTATAAACTGTAGCGTTTGCGGGTTTGCGAGATAAAATGAGAATGGTAGGAAGGTGATTGATTTTCTGTGAGGAGAGAGGTAAGTGTGTAATACGTTCTTCGGCCACAAGAGTATTATGGGCCTGATATAACCGATACGATCTCTGCTTTAGTTTATAGTTTTGTTGGCCTCTCGGGTTCTTTCCGCTATATTCCTGAAGGCCTTTTAAAAAATTGAAAATTTAACACTCACTGCAGACTTTTTCAACACAACAAAAGGGGAAGAAAATACCTATAACCGTCTTTTTTGCACTTGCTGCGGAGTATCAAACTGCACTGGCAAGCAGCAAAGACGGTGCCTTTGGCCCAGACTTAATTTCGCAGATAATGCTCCGTTCATATTTACAAACCTCCGCTAATCAGTAATCATTGCTGATCAGTATAACATAAATCTAGCTCGAATCCTCTTTTAAATTATATTGCGATAGTTTTGTAATCCCTACTTCCAAACCTGGGAAAGATCAAAAGTTGGCGCGGACAAATTTCGCTAACCTGTCATACTTGCAAAATTAATTGGAGAAAAATGGTTTCAGGCTGCATTCTCCATTTCTGAGAGTCGCAACGTATTTTCCAAATTTTCCGCAGTTTGGTTTCCGTTAAAAAATCGTTCGACTACGCGATCTTTTTTTAAAACGAACCATGACATCGGGAAGCCCTCTCAAAAATGGGATGCTTTCTTGGTGTCTTTTTTGCCATGAAAATGCTTATACACAAACGTGGAGAACTGGCGCCGTTCTCCTTAAACTCAACTCGCTACTGTTTCCGCAGGACAGCCCCCTCTATTAAATGCGCTTTCTATCAGTACAAGCCAGTCCATCCAGGTTCTCGATGCTCTTTCCGTTTCTATCACGTTCACTTTACTCTTGGATGAAGGCGTTCCGCAGGGGACAGTGTTCTAAGTATATTATTTGCCTCTCGGATTCAATGATATCGTTACTTATATCCCAAGCGTCGACCAATTTTTCTCTCCATGTTCGTATGAATTTGGCGCTTATATAATGTCCGCTGCTAGGTTGCATTTCTTGCAAAGGCAACTTCAAACTAGCTACTTGAGAATATTTCACATGGCGCTAATATCCCATGCTTTTATTTCACACCTATACCAAACCCTCAGTTTAGTACTATTAAGAAATAACTGGAGTACGACGAACCTGCCACCTACCTCCCGCCGAACCTAAATTTACATAGGCTTCACCCATCTCTCAGTAACTTATCACAGTGATCAAATTTCTAGGATTCCATTCTAAATGACCAACCTAACATATGCCAACGCACCTATTAAATTCCTGCATAAACGGAACTAGCGCCAATCGTGTTGCTAGCTCTATTGCGTCATCTCGCCTCAAAAATCTTGGGGTTGCTGATTGCAAGTCCCTTTTACGTCTCCATCTGCCCTATCCGATACGAGTGGATTATGCTGCTGTAGTATATGGTTCAAGGCCTGCACTAAACTCTACTAACACGTGTTAGGTCTTATCCAAAACGCAGCGCGATCCTTCATCTCCACTGGAGTCTTTCAGATCGCTCCCCCCGGGTAAGCTTTGACGATTGAATCCGATGTGCATGCCACTCTCCTCTTCGTAAGGGAACCACATCATTGTGCCACAAGTTATCTTCGCTTTCAAACCCCAATACCATCTGCTATAACACCCGATTCTACGAGATACTTCAGAATCCTCCTTAACTGGTCTTTGGCCAAGCACAGTTTATTACAACCTTAACTTCCTCAACATCCCTTTGCCACAAAGATGCTGCCCTTTCTTCTTATGACGATAGGACGTATACACCTTGGCTATCCCTCGCTCCCACCCATTTGCTTGGTATCCTAACCCTCGCTTCTCTCCCAAATTCTAGTCCACCCGACCTTGCCTTGTTAAATGGCATCATTTCCCTGCTCATTCCGCCAGTTTACTGGATTTACCCCATTGTTTTACTGAAAGCCTAAACAGGGGAAAGTTTTGGGTGCGTCTTGCTGTCTTTCCTTGAAAGCAAACCTCTCCCCCCGCCTATGTTTCCAATTTTTACGCCAGAATTAATAGATTGCCCTTCTCGAATTCTATTCCTTAACCAAGACCATTATTCAAATTCGCTCAGCGCTCTCCAAGCGCTTAAAACCCATATTCCAAAAACACAATGGTATCCGCATTACAACAATTTCTTCAATTTCTGCTTTTGCTCAACTAACGTACGATACAAATCATTCTATTTTCCACCCTCTCACGTAGGGGTTAGACTAGCGACGAAATCGCTGACAGAGCCAAAAATTAGCCGTTTCGTTCTTTTTCGGAGGCTGCGCTCTAGGTACTCCCCGGATGCCATCGACAAAAGTCGCTCCCAGCAACTGAGTTATTCATCCTACCTCTCCGCACAGGCTTCCGGTCTTTATTGACAAGGAGTGTTGGGAACGAAGTGGCATTCAGGTGAGGGGGAAACTTAGGAAATATAAACCGCAACATTGGTGAGTGGTCTTTAACTCACCGACGAAAGGCGCTTGCACGCCTCCGTGTTGGACACACCAACATCTCTCACAGCCACCTACATGTCACAGCGCAACCCAGGGACCCCTACCCCATCTGCAAATTTGCCGCGTCACACCTCCAGTCAAAATCTGTAAAACCATATTCAATTGATCTGTCCCAACTGCAGTCCTCTCCATTCGCCGTTTCATATCCACTTTATGGTCCATAACACCTTCTAAAAAGCTGTTATCCCATATCTGAATCCTACCCACATAATAAGTAAACATCATTTCTTACTATCTTCAAGAACTGAATACTTTAATCGAGGCTTTTTAATTTTGTTAGGACATATTTATGTTACAAAATCTTTTTTTATTTTCATTTATTTATGTTATTTTTAGTGAATATTCATGTTAATAGTTATTATTATGTAGTTAAAGTCAACTATGTACCAGGCGTCCACACTGAGTTGATATATTCAAACCCAGCTGTAGCCGCTTTTCTGCTGAAGGCGCTCCGTTCGCGTGGGTTCATGATGCAAATGAACTCAAAATATTATATATATATATATATATATATAATATAAGATATATATATATATATATATTATAAATATAGTACTATATATATATATATAAATCATCGTATATACATATATATATAATATATATATATATTTATATAGTATATATATATATATACCGTATATATATACTATATATATATATATATAAATATATATATATATATATAATATATATATATATATATATATACTATATAATATATATATATATCATAATTATAGCTAATATATATATATATATTATTATACTACTAGCTACGATCATAATATATGCTAGTGTGAGAAAGAATTGATCAAAATGAGCAGAACAACAAAATCGAACGTTAACTAGACGAGTTTGCTCACCAACCTTTGTGTGAAGAAAGGGCGTAAAACGACGAGAGAATAAATCTGAAAGTAATCACTTGTGATGGTACTTGCGTTCATGTGGAAAGATCATGAATTGATAGTCGGTTCGTTAAGCGGATGTATATTGGCGTGAGTGTGGTTGCGGGTAACGAAGAAAAAGTGGAATTGAAGTCATGTAAACGAATGTCTGAAGGACAAAATGTGAGTTTGCGCATGCAGGCGAAGAGATTAAGAATATAATAGGAAGAGAATAGGACTAACATTTTAGAAGGTGTATTGGTTGTGGCCCACCTGGGGCAAGGGATGAACCTTACACTGACGCATAACGTGTTACCCATAGTTGTAGAGCGTCCGTCGCGTCCGTTAAAGGCTCTAGCGGTGGATTTTCTGACTGCGACGTAGTTACTTACTAACTTCAATGGTTACAGATTGGGGGAAGGCCAGGGCCTATTCTTTCGACACTGTTTGTTCATAATTCTTCCTAGTGCGTTTTCTTTTCCGAATTGCAATACGATTAGCACCTTTTACCCCCGGTCTTAGGAGAAAAAAGGTAGATGAACGAAGAAGAGAAAAAGCAATATAAATTATATACTATATATATTATACACTATATATATATATAATATAATATATATATATATTATAATATATATATATATAAACTTATATCATAAATTATTATGTCTATTCTGTAATATGCCTAACACACACAACACCAAAGATACTTTTATAGCGGGCAGCTGTGGACGTATCAGCACGCCACCCAACGAATCTTGAACGGCCCTGCACATACCCATCCGCCTATGGCCAGCACTAATCTAATATCGTTAGGCCGCAACAAATTTTTTATACCAAAGCCGACCGACCTAAGCATTAGAGCGCACAGCCTATACGGCCGCGCCCTCATGAACAGAGCGAACAAAGAAGCTACTCTTTCACCCTTTAACCCCTTAAAAGTTAGGAACTTAGAAGCAACGGGGCTAACTATGTAACGCAATTTCGGTAAAAACTCCAGTCAGCGAGACTCAACATAGATAAGCCTATCACGCCTATACCCATAAGCAGCTCACTACATCACAGAAGCTACCTTCTTATATCCCGCTCATACGTGCTACATACCATAGACGTATATGATAAGACCTATATATATATCATATATATATACACATAACATAATAATATACTATAATATATATATATATTCAAGATATATATATTATCTATTATATATATATATACTACTATACTACTATTACTATATCACGTATACTTGTCAAAAATATAAAATTCTAATGAAAAACTTTTTATCGTAGATGATTAACTACAAAATAAATGTTTATTAATCACTCAAAAATGTTAAAAATTTTGCCGCACTCGTGCTGCGGACCACCTGGGGAAAACGAGTGAGACCCCAAGGACATGGGGCAGGGAAGAGGATGTGTAGATATTAATTATCGGGTGTCTTACATTACAAAAATTAAATAAATGTGTTTTCTACCCTTATAAAAGCATAGCTTTTATATAATCGCACCAAAAGTTTACTTTGCGCGCAAATAAAATCTTAGCGAACGCGGGCAGTCCCGGCCGCGAGAAAATGTCGCAGTGGCATAGGCGCATTTGATGTGACAAAAAAATATAGGCGCATAGGCGCTATGCGCACTAGGTCCGGCGGCATAGCGCGCAGGACCACTCACAAAATTATAGGCGCTCCCAGCTCTGATATATATAACATATACTAGATAATATAATAAACATATATATAAAAATATATATACCCTATATATATTATATATATATATATATATAATATATATATATACATATATATTTATATTATATATATATAGTATATATATTTATTATATATATAGAAGAGAGAAGAGAGAGAGATGGAGAGAGAGAGATGAGAGAGAGAAAGAGAGAGGACGCATCGAGAAGAGAGAGAAGAGAACGAGAGAGAGAGAGAGAGTGTCCATAAGGCACGTTAAGAGAGTAATGCAGTTTTTTGGGATAATCTGAATTATGCTTTGGATGGGGTGAGTAGGGTTTCAGATTGATAGTGTTGGGGAAGCTGAATGTGGATAGGTGATCAAAAAAGGGATGGGTATAACAGGTGGCTTTGGGCGGTGTCAGGCAGAAATGAGAATAGTAGGGAGGTGATTTGATTTCTGTGAGGAGAGCATGGTATGTGTGTAATAATACTTTCCTTAAACAAAAGAGTATTCATAAGTAACTAGAGTTGGTGTAGTAAGAGATGGTATCGAAGTGCAAAAAGTATAATTGATTTTGTCGTTGGTGAAGGAGGAGATGTTGAAGTATTGTGTTGGATGTTAAATCAATGATGGGGTTAGGAATGGGATTTATCGGATTGATTATGTTTGTTCTATGTAAATAATTTACTGGGGGCTTTGGATGCGAGAGGTAAGGTGATACGGAAGGGATGTGAATGGTAAAATAAAAATGAGTGAGAAGTTAAGCTGAACAAGGTAATAAGGATAGTATGTAAGAGCGCGCGCTCGCAAGTAAATCAGCTGAATGTGAACAAGTTGAAAGCTGAACAAATCTGCGGGAGCAAATGAAGGAAGCAATTGTTAGCCGTGGCAAAAGAGTATGTGGATGTGCTAAAGTAGGAAAGTAAGAATGTTAACAGTGCAGTGAGTGGGGCAATGAAGAGGTGATGCAAAGCGGTTAAAAGTAAAAAAAGACGCGTGGTTGAATGTACTTAAAGGGAAAATACAAAAGAAAGATGCTGGACATTAGTATAAGGAGCGAAAAAAATTCACATACTAAAAGGTTGTGCTATGACTACGTGGCGCAGAAAGCAAGAGCAAGCTGTGAGAGATGAACGTGTGTGAGAGACGGTAAGAATGGGGACTTAACTGCATAAGCGAATAGGAAGCTCTTCTGGGCGAAGGAGCGCGAAAGCGTAAGAATGCAGTAATAAGTGGAACCTGCCCTAGAATAATGAATAGGGATGCGTGCTTTTGTAACTGATGAAATGGATGTCGAGAGGAGTGTGGAAAGAACCACTTGAAAATCTGTATCAATATGCAGCAATGGCACACCTCGATAGTCGGTAACTATGTGTGCTGGGTTTGGTGTGCTCAAGAAAGGAATATGTATGTTTGGGAGATTGAGGTTGCCATAGCAAGAGAAGACGGTAAATGGGTTAGAGCTGAGAAAAGATTGAAAAAATGGTATCTGCAGGTATAAAAGATGAAAAATTACTGTATAATGATCAAGGAACGAGGCGAGATGAGTGTATTGATGGAATCGTGGAGTTGTGTTAATTAAAGCGTTTATGTCGAGGGTATAGTTTTGAGGGATGGAGAAAGAGCAGTAATAGTACTCTCCTTATATAAGGGTAAGGGAGAATAAAGGAACTGTTAGAAATTCATAGGGGAATTAGCTTATGATGCTGTAGGGAAGACATATCTGGGTATTTTGGTCGAAAGAAGTGCCGTTCGTGTGACTGAAGGACGATTTGAAGTAAGAACAAGGTGTCGTTTAGGAGTGTAGCAGCATGTCTGTGCTGGATCAAATCTTTAAATTGAAGCAAATCTGATTGAGAAAAATGAGGTGAGAAGAAGAGAAGAATAAATTGTATTATGTTATGAAATTGTATTATGCGGTATGATAGGGTTAATTAATAGGGAAGCTCTTATGGCAGGTGTTAGTAATAATATGGTGTTGGTGGTAGGCTTCTGATGGAATCAAAAGTATGTTATGACGATAGTGAGGTGTGC
>JABUQX010112632.1:0-32500 GCA_015478945.1 Trachelipus rathkii
GAGGAGATGTGGTGTATTATATCGGCAAAGTAAGAGAAGAGGGATTGTATGCTACCGGGTGTTTTCTGTGGTTGGTAACGGTAGGGAATGGCGTTAGTGACCAGCCGTAGGTAGGCCACATGGGGAAGGTTTAAATTGTGGACATGTATGAAAGAGAAGTGTTTAAGTCCTTTTGGTGAGGAATAAGATAGTGAATGATGTGCAACTAGCTTGTGAGGAATGTCCAGAAAAGGGAAGTGATCTAGAGAGGATTGTATGTGAAACCCCTGTTGTTAACGAATGGATGTAAGAACCTTTTGATAGATTGATGTGGGATTGGTTTTCTTTCCAGTTGGACGCTGCGAGTGGGTGTAGCAATGGTGGTGATGGTGGACTCACACACGAAATTTCGGGTATGCCTGTCCATGTGAAGGAATAAGATCTAAGTGCGAGATGTGGCTAGGGTGTAAGGGAAGTTGTGTTGCCGGGATGTGTGTATTAAACCGAAGCGAATGTTGAGTGATAATGGACTGGCATGTTGTAGGGGCAGGGCCGTTTGAGGAAATGTTTGAGTGATTGGGTTGGCAGTTGGAGACATGTGGAGAGAGAGCCGATATGCCGAGTCGAATGGGTAGCGAGAGGACGTTCGAACGTTGAGTGAGATGTTACGAGAATGGTATAGGGTGGAAAGAGAGAAGGATTCGGGATTTAGTGTGTTAGGGAATGAGTGTTGTGGGCTTATAAATGACTGGGCATAGAGCAAGCTGGTATGTTTCGCCTTGATTGTACTGTGATCAATTTTTCGAGAGCGAGGTTGTGGAAACACAGCTTAGGGTACCCTGAAAGGTGGATGAGCAGGCGTTTGGAGAACAGGGTAGTTTAAAAAGTTTGCGCCAAGTTTTAAGGTAGGGGATAGGTTTTTGATAGGTAAGTGATGAGAGAAGGTCGGTTGAAACGTGAGTAAATGATGAGAGAGAATGGAAGGGCCATATATTGTAAAAAGGGTTATGTCTAACGGGGTTAGTTATTTGTTGGAGGTGAGAACGATGGTGGTAAGAATGAGTTTCGGGCCCATCTCAGTAAAGCAGGTTAAGAGGCCGTAGGAGAGAACTCCTGGTATCTAAAGATTCATGGCCCGGTATAAGTTTTGGTGAAATGCAGGAGAACTTTGAATGAGGAAATGCGGATGGGAATGTGGCTGGTTAAAGGGGAAAGAGTTAGTGTTGGTGGAAGAGATACGAAAGAAGAAGCGTAAAAGAGGAATATCGGGTAATGTTAGCAAATTAAGGGTGTTGTTTAACGATGATAATGAGAATGATGAGTATTTTTCAGGGTTTTGGTGGGAATAATGGGAATAATGAGCAGAGTTTAAGGAAAAGCACTTACACTGTATGCAAGTTTCCATTGGATGAAAGCGAGAGTGTGTTGGCCGGATTGAGAAATGTCAGAGATAGGAGTGTGCATATGGAGGTGGATGATTTGAGGTAAATTTTGGGTGGAATTGGATGAAGTAGTGAATGTTTTAAAGGCAAAAGGCGAATGCCAGGATGAGAGAGATCGAGAGAAGAGAAATTGCAAGACTGTCCTGAGCTATTCCTTAGGGAAGGAAGGTATTGTGAATTGAAGTACGGAGTATGACGATGAAAAGCGCGAAGGTGGAATAAAACCAGAGTGATCAGTGAAGGAAAAATATTGAGAAAACCAGTTTACTAGGATAGAGTGCTGTAAATAAGAGATGATGGGTGACTGCAACGGCGTTATACAGGGAGGATTGGTTGGGATAAATAATGATACATAACTTAGGGTGGAGGGATGTAGTGAGCTGCCCTTAGTGTTTGTATCATTTTTCATTAGCTACCATATGATGTATATTTTATATTCTTTGGGGGATAGTTCGTGTTTACTTTTTGCGTGCTAGAGTGCTTATCGAAGGGGAGAGAATAATTTGTGCTTGCTGTGAGTGATGGGTGTTCTGACGCCAACGAGTGAATTTCTTTTTCATTTCTTTTCCTTGGTCTTCCTAGTTTCGCGGCATCCATCACTCTTTTCACGTTTGAATGAAACGATTGTGAATGATTGTAGATGAGTGTTAGATAATCAATTTTTTTTTCATGTATATAAAGTTTTGTCTTCCCATAGGAATTATTTAATTGATTTAAAACTGATTTGATTTGATTGATGGATTCCTGTGATTTGACTGTGTTGTATGGTAATCGACCTGGAACTGTGGATACTGAATGCTGAATGATAGCAATAGAAGATGGTCTAGTGAAGTTTTTGTGGTTCTTTCGCTTTCTGTTCTGGAACCTGTTCTTTTGGTGGTTGTGGAATCCTTTTGTGGTAAGGGAACTTATGATTTGTCGTATTATTAATTTATTTTAATGATTAATGGAATTTATGATTAATACTATTATGGCTATTATATTCTATTATTAATATTCTCATTTTTATTTCAGTATTTCTAGTTTTTTATGAGTAGTAAGGTAATAGAATGTTGTTTTTATTTTAAATTTGCAGTTTGGTAGTGTATACCGTCCCTCATTTCTTTTGGTGAAGGTCTGATGCTGTCTGTGGGACCGTAGAGGAAGAAGTAGTAACAAAAAACTGGTCAACACCATTGGCAGGTAGGTATTTAATTGTATCTTTGGTTATTTGTATTTTATTTTTTTTATTCTTACGATACATTTTTTATAATAATCTATTTTTTTTAACGTAAGATTATTTTGTAATGTTAAGTTAATTTTGACTGATTTAAGATGTCAATGCTGCATTTTAATATGGCTTCAAAATTAAAGATTTGTAAAAGAAAACAATTTTAAGTCTGTATAGATTGCTTCTACAAATGTTAATGATTGATTCCATTTTTGTTTCTTTATTATTCAATGTTTTATAATCAAATTTGTAATTAAAAATTATATAATTTTACAATTCGTTTAATTTTTTTTGCATTCATTTTTTTTACCTTGGCTGGTCTTGTGTCCGTTTTGGATTTTTTTTGGACTCGTTTGTTTTCCGGAGCTTAACTGTTTTTTGGTCTCGCATGGTCCCATATTGTCCCTGTGGCTGCTGGTTACCCGACGACGTTTGGTACTTTGTGGTACGCCATTTCAACCAACGGTTGTGGTACGACCTAATAACGTAATTGCGTACTGGTGGGGCGGTACAGTAAAGATTGACAAGTATAAATATTGGAAATTAAAGTATATAAATAATTTGTAGATAAAAAAATGAAGACTTCAAACAGGAAAAAGCTCTCAATAATTGAAAGAAAGAATAGTGACAAAATAAAAGGAAAACTATTTTTGCAAGAAAAGTGGAAAAAGACAACATTTGACACGTCAAAGTATTAAGAAAAGAAAATAAAGTATTGAAATAGAAAAACATTTTTTTGAAAATTTAAAGGATTGCGAGAAAAGGATGTATTGTTGAAAAGTGTAAAACCTTTATTAAGTTTGAAAAAAAACTAAATACCATGTATTTTCACATGGTTTAGAGGGCTTAGAGTGGGCTAGCGGTGCTTCATTCCAAGCGATACGTTTAATCTTGTATAAAGATTGGTACTCATAAATAGTGTCAGGTACCATAATTCGTGACGATTAATAAGTGGTAATGTTCAAAAAAACAATAATGTGGGTACTCTTTGAATATATTCAAAGATTTGACACTTTAGTTGTAATTAAAATTTTTCATGTTTCATTATTTATTAATCATTTTTATTTATTTCTTGTTCAATAATATAAGTTAATGTTGTACGATGTTTGTCAGGTATAGGGTGTGGTTTTGTCAATATATGGTATATTTGTAATTACCTGGTGGTGGATATTAGTAGTGCGGTAGTAAACTAGTATTATTGGAATGAACGTGTGTAATTGAGTGGTAAATCGGTGTAGATGGCTATCTGTATGGATACCGGTGTTCTTTGTATAGTACGTAATTCGGAATACTTAAGAATTTTTGGTATCTGTGTATGTTATAATTTTATGAACAACTATATTGGTGTGGACCTGCTTTTTAATAAATTAACGGTGTATGTGCTTTTTTTATGTATCCCAATTATCCATCCCTGTTAACGAAATTTTCTAAGATTCTGGTTCAATCTTTCGTTAGTTTTTTTTAGTAAAATTAATGTTAAATAAACGTCAATTTATCTTTAATCCAAAAATTTCATAAATATTAAATATTAAAGCTTTAAGAGAAAATTTTAATTTCAACAAGTTTTTGTATTTAATATAAAGAGATTTAAAAATGTTACAATTTTTAACATTTAATAAAACAAAAGATTCTTAATCATAAGTCATTGTTAATTACTGTAATTTATTTCTTTTTAAAATTTCGGGGAAAGAATAATTTAATAGATTTAGCCAAATTAATTTTGAAAGTTTTAAGATTCCAAAACCAGAAGCTTAGGTGAAAGTATTTTCTTTTGAGCTGTAGATGTTGCTAGCTTTTGAGCTGTATATGTTGCCAGCTTAGCTAAACATAATAATGGTTAGAGAGGAGCATATAAGTATTTTCTTGCAAGGTTTGGAAGATAGTTTTTAAATTTAAGATGATTAGTGGTAATGCTTGTAAACTAATAGAGTAGGATATGTTTAATAACATTAATAGCTAGTGAAAGTTATTATATAAACTTATGAACCAGGTTCAATTTGAAACTTGGGATAATAGACTGCAAGACTGCCCTGGCTGGCAAAGGAAAAAAAAAAAGACCATCAGAATCTGCCTCCACAAATTCAAAGGGTTTCTTATTTTAAAAACAAATTAGAACATTAGAAATAAAAAGACAGTAAGAAGCCACATGGGGCTATCGAGACTGTCCCAGTTAAGCCAATAGAACCAATCACCAAACATGTTCATGCAAATCCACAAAGTACCCTAGGGCCTTTGTCAATAACTCACTATAGTATATCACCAAAGCTCTACAGACTAAAGAAAATGAAACTATAGCTAAAATAAGTTTTTTTTACAATTGCTAACCACACTACAAGCTTTAATAACTTTGTAATCATGCAGTTTAAACCTTAATAACTACTGTAACTACAACCCGCCAGTATTAACCTATTTGGCTTAGTAAAAATACTTATAGAATGAGTAAGCTAAGCTATCACATTAACCAGTTTCCTATTCCTTAAATGTTGCAATCGAGTGGCCCTCAACAACCTCCTGTGGCAAACCATTCCAAAATTTAACAACCATATTACTGAATGAATGCTTTCTTATATCAAAATGGCATGCTTTCTTCCTAATTTTCTTACTATGCCCCCTGGTCAAATATAAAGCTCAGTTTAAAGATTAAGTACTATGTAACTCATACAACGTATTTTTCTTTATTCTAATTTCATTGCTATTAATATCTAGAATTAAGATAAATGCCGACAAAAATTATCAATTTATTTCAATAAAAAAAAAATTTCCATTTTCAATTTAGATCATTTTCTTTGATGAAAAGTGAAAACAAACAAAATGATTATTCTATTTTTTTCTATTTGGGGGAATTAATAGACATGACTGGGAATAATAGACTTTCCTAACTTGAATTTCATGTATTAAGGATCTTTTTTTTTTTTTTTTTACTTAAAATCTAAATAAGAAAATGCCAGCAATATATTTAGCAAGTTACTTAACCATTTCTACTAAATATAATTAACATCTTTACAGATAGATAGAAGAAATATTTCCATGTATAAAATCTATATACATTTTGAAAGGGATTTTTCTTAAAGAAAATTTATTCCAGTTCTGATTGGAAAATTACAAAATTCTGGTTGAAATGAGAACTAGAATTAAATCAGAAATTGCAGTCATACTGGAATTCTGGTATGCCTCCAGTAAGCAAAACTAAATTTGAAATTCGATAATTCTGTAATATGAAGACAAAGTTGGTAAGTTAATGCTAGAGTAGACCCAGAATTTTCTAGATATCAAACTAGACAGGCAAAGAGAATTCTCTTTCTGTTCTATAGGTCTAATTATAAAGCAATCAGATATGTGGATCTAAAAGGACATTACAATTATTAATTATTTTTTACTCGCGCTGTTGATAACATTTAACATTAGCAAGAAGTAGAAACAAATGTTTAATACAAAGAAAACTTTGTTCCACAGAATTACATACTACTTACTACTACTTACCTCATTTAAGAAAGTGTTAAGAATTTTTTCCATCTTCTCCTTGGGAAGCGTGATAGGCAACTCAACTGGAGGACCAGCAACATCTCCAGACTCAGAACAAAACTGGACTAACACATTAATTTTTTCTGAGCTGAAAATTAAATGTGATGGACATTTTAATGTCATTTTAAACACTTTCAAGTATTTTTAACCTCAACATGCAAGATTAAATACCCAAATAAAATTATTAACTCTACCAAGAAGTATATCATTGTTAAATTATTGCTAGTAATAAAATTATTATTCTTATTATTATTATTTTTGAATTATGATTACCCTAAATTTGAGGGATTTTTTCATAGTTAAATATATTGAAGATTAAAATAACAAAAAATTTAATATTGGGTAATTCATATACTATATATAAATTTTTACCCATAAATGAACAGTAACCTCAATAATTAATGATTACATATGTATTTTGTACTTAGGAATTACTATATGCTAGGTCCTTTATCTTGTTAATAGCACAATCAAGAGGTTGGGATACAACTTAAATTTTAATTTTCTTGAAAATTTTGCAAACAAAAATTGTAAAAAAAAAATTATGGAATAAAGCGAATGGACAATATCATAATAAAAGTCCCTCTCTCTCATCTGTCTGTATTAACAAAGGATATTTTCATGCCGATAACCAATCAGGCAATAAATACCTTACAAAATTTAGATCTGAATTTATAAATTGTATCATAGCTCAGTGGCAGAACACTCGCCTAGCAATTGAGGAGGCCCAGGTTCGAGACTGGGTTGGAGCGAGAGAATGCCAGTTATTCTCTATTATCTCCAGCTTCGTCCCACTCAAACATTAATGAGTACATTGGTAGCGTGCTTGCTGCTAATAGGAAAAACTCCGGCTACAGCGATAGGCCTAGCCAGCCAGCGGATTTGCCAGTTGGGTCCACCTGACATGGCATTAGTTGGTGAATTTGAGATTTATGAATATTCAATATTAAGATAATTTTATTAAGTATTTTTAGTTATAATTATTTAATATTTTCAAATTTGAAATCACATTTAATGAAACAAAAAGTGAAGAGAGTTTATACAAGGGGCTACCGATAATATCGGACAACATGAATAAACCACACACACTAATAGCAGCTCAATCATCTGCCACTAGAAGTCTATTGGAGTATCTCTGAACTTTTAGTCTGCCAACCGGCGTCGTGAGAAGTGCACGCATCTCTTAGTTTTTGCTATTATAATACCATGTTCTTCTACTTCTGAAAATTTCGAAATGGCTGATGTTAGGAAGCAAAAACTCTGCATTAAATTTTATATCAAGCTCAATAAAATTGCAGCTGAAAGCCCTTGAATGCTAAAGTAAGCTTTTGGTGAGAGAGCTTTAAGACAAGCATGAACATTCTTGTGGTTTAAGCATTTCAAAGATGGCTCGGAGTCAGTAGAGGATGACAAACATTCTGGTCTGCCATCATGATGCACAATGTTGAAACAATCGCTGAAGTGCTCCTTGAGGACAGATGTCAGACAATCCACAATGTCTGTAATCGAGTTGAAATGTCATATGGGACATGTCAATGCATTCTAGCAGATGAACTCAACATGAGACAAATCGCAGTGGTTTGTTTGTCTTCTGAAATGGTTGCTTCACCATGACAATGAGCTTTCACACGTCCCTTTTATTGTGAGGGACTTCATGACAAAAAACATGAGTACTGTTCCCAACCCTATCCTACTCGCCTGACTGGGCCCCCTACAACTTCTACTTCTTCCTTAAAATGTAACCCAGTTAAACGGCGGAGTTTTAACACCAGTAAAGAAATCCAAGAGGAATGGCAACAAGTGTTGAACAAGCTACAGACAGCAGACTTCCAAAAGTGCTTCCAAAAATGGGAATATTGCTGGAATCTTTGTATAAAAGCCGAAGGTGATGGTGGAATTTGGGATGCATATAACTGCGTTCTCTGATATTAAAGGGGAAATTCTCAAATATTTTGGGTAGCATATATATATATCTAATATTATATATATAATATAATAATATATAATATATATATATATAATATAATAATATATAATATATATATAATATATATACTAATATATATATAATATATTATATATATTAAAAATAAAACTTTGTAAAACAGGGTACCATGGTTGGCGGGTGAAGAATGATGAAATGCCAACAAAATTATAAATATTCTAATTGTTATGGTACAGAAGTCAATAATTATTATATGCCTTTTCAAAAGCTATAAGTCTGTTAGGGGAAGAATACTTTAAAACTCTCCTTTGTTAAGTTAATAAGCATAATATATAAGATATCTAAATATGGTTAATATTTTTTGTTTCGGAGTATAATTTTTTCATGTTAATTTTGTTCTACACAACTCAGTTTTCTACATTCAAGTATTTATTCAGATAATTTGCTCCAAACAAATAAGGCAGTTGTAAAAATGTATCGCTAGGTAAGCACTATGATTTAAAGATAACAAATATAGCTATGTCAGACAAATAATGTTTCTATGAAACAAACATCAGGGTAAAGATGAATAAGCTATTCCGGGGTAGAAAATGATTAGAATGCCGCCAAAAAACTATATAAAATTCTAATTTTATGGTACACAAAATCATTAATAATAGCTTTTCCAAAATTATAAATAAATAATACTTTAAACTAGACCTTTTTAGTTAAATTAGATAATAACATATAGATTATTTGAAATAGTTTTTTAAGATTTCTTTTTCTGGAATAAATTTTTCATGGAATTTTGCTCTTTAAACTAAAAAAATAGCATTCAAGTTTTTATTCAGATAATTACTCCAAACTAATAAGGCAGTTGTAAAAATTATCAAGGGTAAGCACCAGTGATGTTAAAACTAAACAGAAAACAAAAAAAAAAGATTATAGTTTGCTGTATTTTATAAGAATTTTTTTGAAGTTTTTATTCATTTTAACTTTTTTTAATTTTTCTTCATATAGGTATATGAACATGGTATCTATAAGGATGTGTACTCATATTATTATATATATTTGTATTTCCTTCATTTTTTTGCTCCATTACCATTTTACCCTGATTCAAAATTCGGTGACCGAGTTTTTTTTAAGGCCATTAAAATATCATTATAAATACAGTTTTTTATTATTCTTTTACATATGAATATTCTTCAATGACTATATTTTATATATATATTAAATTAAATAACATTTCTAAAATATTATGTAATATTATTATATATTATATATATATATATATTATATATATAATATATATATATATATATTATATATAGTATATATATAATATATATACTATATAATATAGTATATATATTACCCTTATATACGGCAAATATATTTCTCCCATATAATTACCTTGTTGAAATAAATTTTCCATACATCATCGACTTGATGTCTTAATTTTTAAATTTAGAGTCTTCTCTAGTTCATTACAGATTCTTCAAAGTCATTTGACACCCCATTATACCCAATTTAATTGTTTACTAAATTAAAAATTAAAACAATTATTTTCATGATATATTTAAATTATATATATTATATATATATATATTATATATATATATATATATATAATATATAATAAATATAATATAGTATATATTACATATTATATAATATATATATATCACCACCACTCATGGGCAGTCCTATTCAAGGAGGGGTGTTAAACAAATCATATGTCTCTCATTTCTTGCAGATAAGCACAGACATAGGCTTTAAAGTGAGGGAGATTAAATCAGTAAGAAACACAGAAGATTGAAGGGAATTCCACAGCGCAGAGGTGGCTAGATAGAAGGAAGCACTACAGCGAAGAAGCCTGGAGTTATTAATAGTCACACAAAACTCATGTGCAGACACAACACCCCTTGGGCTACAAGGGTGTTCAAAGGTGGTGGTATGCGAGTGATAAGTTCCCTCAGGCACTTTCCGCTACAGTATGTATGGAAAAAGAGATAAAGCTCCAAAGTGCCACATTGACTCGACCCTATCCAAAAGCTGAGTAAAGCCAGAGAACCACCAGATATCACAGCAGTACTTCCATACAAGGGTGAATGAGACCCTTGTAAAGTTGGAGTAACTGAAACGAGGAAAAAAAGTCCCAGTCTAAATAGAACCAGTTTCTATGAATCCGCCCTAGCAACCATTATGATGTCGGTTTCCAAACATTTTGCACATGTTAAGACCCAGGGGTGTTTTTAATTGTCAACAGGAGAGATGAGAGAACCATTGAAAGAGATAGGAAGTTTAGGTGTCTCAGAAATGATTTTGTAGTAAGTTGGGTTTTTAAAGAATTGAATTTCACAAGGCTGAGATGACCCCATTGGGAAATTCTATCCAGGTTAGCGAGAATAGAATAAGTTCCCTCAGAAGCAAGAATAGAATACGAAAGATTAAGATGAGAGCAAATTCTAGAAGTGAAAGAGGGAGCAGATTTGAAATGAGTTTAAGATATGACGACGAGCGAATAAGAGAGGCTGGACGAGCAGAAGAGTTTAAGAATGTCCAAGGGTCGAGCCATCGGCATACAAGTGGATAGAGTTTGATGTGCTGGTAAGATCATTAATGAAAAGTAGGAGATACGACAGAACCCTGAGGAGCACCACTAATGACAGAAAAAGTTGCCCCATCAACAACAGCTGATATTGAGAGATTTGAAAGAAAGTTAGACATAAGTATGCAAAGAGGAGGAGGAAACCCAAAGGAGGGGAGCTTGGAAAAAGTAGTGACATGTGTAAATACCAGTCAAATGCTTTGGATATGTCAAGCGCTACCATACAAGTCTCCCAGTAGTTCCTAAGCTCAGAAAACCATAAATTGGTTAGATAGGAAATATATCACCAGCAGACCTCGAGTGCCAAAAGCCATTGTTAGGGTTATCATTTAACCTTAGTTATATTCTTATTAAATGTATATATAATTCAATAAGCTCCAGTCAAACTTCCATTTGCTTATTTTTCTTTTCAGTACTGGTTAACAAGTTTAAATATTAGAAATTGATGAGCAAGTTGACGCTTCATAAATAAGTCCTTTAAAAATAAGGGTTTGAGTTAAATTATTAATAAATAATTTCTTAAAAATACTATTATATATATATATATATATAATATATAAATATAAAATAAATGTATCCTTACATACATAATATATATATAATATATATAATATATATATTATATATATATATATATGTAGAATGATTATCTTTCCCTTATCCTGTGAAAAATTAACTTTATTTATTCCAAACTTCTAAAGTGTAGGCACTTTTTATTACTTTGCGAGAAACCCTTTGACTTGAAACTTCATAATACTAATATACATGATTAGGAGCTATAACTGACAAACATATTGTAGAAAATTAAACTAGAACTAGTAAACTAGAATATTAATAAATTAGAATTAATGAATTTGAATTATGAATTGAGTAAACAAATATATTCCAAACTTCAAAAGTGTAGGCACTTTTTATCCAACATAATTAAATTGAAATCGATTTGGATTTCCAAAAACTCCTCAAGTAGCGAGATTGAATTTAACTTTTCTCTCCCACCTCCACGGGTTCCACGGTTAGGTTAAACTTTTCTGTCCATCTCATAAAGGACTATAGCCTTTTAGACTTCATTGTACAAATTTAGCAACCCTCAAAAAAAAGATATTAAGAACGGTTCGTTTCAACCATTCTTTTTTGTCTTTGATTGTAACATGTTGCTCAGAATTCACTTTCTCAATTCATATCTGGTGGTGCAGTAAGTGATGAACACGGAGAGAACTTCCACCAGGATAATTTAATCATAGGACGAAGATACAAGGCTAAATAAAATACATAATATAGTAGTGTTATAGACTGATGGTAGTTAGTTTCATAATTTATGTAGAGTGTAGGGTTTTCAAAGGAGTCTCAGTAACTCAGTTTATCAGCTCAACACCTTCACGACTAAGTGAACTCCATCTACTGCAAAAATATCTTTGTCCAGAAATTCTCTCACAATCCAAAAGTTAGCATATTTTTCTGAAAAACGATTTCTCACCTTTCATTTACAACCTAAAGCCCTACTCCCCCAATTCCTGACCTGCACCTTAATGGTTTAAAAATTCCCAGAAAATCATGCATCTTCCTCCGCTGCTTCATCTTCGAATCTAACCTGCTTAAATCTGCTATTAATTCTTCTGACCTTCCATGTCCTATATTATTTGTGCCCACATGCACAATCACATTTGAATCGACATTTGTAAACTCAATCTCTCTATCTATCCTATCCACAATATCACTCACTCTGGCACCGTGGATACATATAATTTCAATTGTTTCCTTTATCTGTATTTTGGAAAAGTCCTCATCTAGACTGTATTGTATCATAGAGTCTCCAATTAGCAATTGCCTCCAGCCTTCCCTTTGGAAAATTCAACATAACCATTGGCCCTCTCTGATCCCTCCCCATCTGGAAGAAAGTCAAATCTGTTATTGCCGGTCTTAGGCTGACTGACTTCCAAGATCCTAATCTTGTTATTTCTATTATGTATAACTCTCCATTCATCTGCAGACCTATTAATTACTACTTTAGCCTTTTCCCTCTCATCTCATTAGGCCTACGTGACTTCTTACTGTCTCTATATTTCTAATGTTCTAATAATCAAAAAAAAAAAAATAATAATAAATTAGGTAATTTTTTGGAAAAAGGGAATCCTATTAGATATTGATTATTTTTTCAGATAATCGTAATTTTTGGGATATCTTTGTTACCCATATTTATAAATATATTTTGTTCGAAAACATCAAAAAAACTTAAACTTTGGCTACATGTACATAAAATATTTTTCAAAAATTATTTTTTTCTTTATAATTATGTATTATTTACTAAATATTTCTATTTACACTAAATAATATACTATATATAATATATATATATATATATACTATATATATCATATATAATGTATAATATATAATATATATATATATTATATAATTATATAGTTAATAAATACTTTAAATATTTTATTTAAACTAAAGGCTAATTTAATCCTAAAACATAAATTTGCAATTTATTTGTAAAAATTTTGGCAAAAAGAAAAAAAAAATTGACTTTGGCAACATATTTGCATAAATTTCATGAAACATTCTTTTTTTAATAATTTAGGTACTTATAATATATATATATATATATATATATATATTATATATATATATATATAATATATATAGATATATAGATATTAATATATCCCGTCACAGCGGGTTCATACTTTGTCATACGGGGTTACTTTGGCCATTTTTCACGGCTTCAAATTTTGGCTATATTTTTGTACAATATTTTATTGTAAATTAAATATGCTCTCTGACACATTTGTTCCTTAATAACTATATAAAAACTGTTGGTACACTTTTTATAAAGTTATATTACCGATTAACAAGAGTTACAAACATTTTCCAAACATTTTTGCTAAAATCTGTTTTTCACCTTCCTGTGGTTTAATGAATTATCTCGCAAAGTTAAATCAGCCACAATTTTTTTTATATCTACCAAACATGTTCAGAAAGAGCTCAGGAATAATAATTATTGTTAAGAATTTTTAAAATTTGCAACATGTTAAAGGTTATTAACATTTGGAATGGGAGGGGTAACTACCGTAACTTTGGCCACCCCCATTTTATGGTTATTGGCAACTTGGCCAGTTTGTGTTGGTCCCCTTAGTAATGCCTTAAATTAAATAATATAGGGGTTTATTTATTTAATAATAATATATATTTATATTTATATTTTTTTCTTTAATTTTTTTTTTTCATTTTTTTCCATTTTTATTTTTTTTTTTTTCTTTTCTCAGCTTTTTTTTTTTGGGTAAGGAGAAGACTTAACTTTAACTAAAAGATTAAAAGATAAATATTCAATAATTTAAACTGGTATTTAATAATGGTCAGGTCTACTAAATGCTGCAGGACAAGTCTGTGATTTCCGCCCATCCGACTATCACTGAACTGTAAATAAACCCTCCCCAGTTACAGTACAATCCCAAGAGGGGCAGTATGTGCTTTCAGATCCCCCTAAAGGTGTTTGTCTTATTTAATTAAGTTTTTAAACATTTTGTTACAAAAAAGAATTTTTAAATTTTTTGATTTTATAAAGGCAAATACCGTTCAATTAATTTTAAGAAAATACCCCAAAACAACCTGAAATTTTAAATATAATTAAAAAATTATTAATTACTCCAATAAAAACTAAGGCAATTATAAGGACTATTAGACTGCAATACATACTTTGCATACAATGTGGGGGTAACTTGGCAATGGGGCAGCCCAAAAGTAACCCCATGCTGGGGTAACTGTGTGCGGCCACCCCACTTTGACCCTGCCTGCACAAGCCACTACACAGAGCAAAGGGCATCACAATTTTTGGTGAGTACTCCCAAGTATTAATTAATTAAATTTGTATATAGTCAACTTCTTTAAAAGATATTTGGTTTGGATTGTTTGCGGACAAGCATAAACATGTGGCCAAACATGTTTTACAGTACTCCGTTTTTGTGACGGGTGTATATATATTATATAGTATATAATATTAATATTATATAATATAATATATATATATATTAATATAAATATATATATATATATATATATATAAATATATAATATTTATATAATATATATATATATTTAGGGATGGCCAAAAAATATAGCCGGATACCGGATTTCCGGCTGGAAGTTAAAACCGGATACCGGATATCCGGCGCGTAATTATCCGGTAGGATAGTCCGGCAATTCTTCGTATATATATTCTAATACGGCATACTGTAAGTATAGGCCAGGACTTCCACAATATTTTCTGAAAAAATTTCTACCTGTCCAAAAATCAATATATCGATATGTATATAAGGTCTATATATTACTATTATGTTAAAAACAATATTAGGCAATATATTTACAAATTATTCATATTATATTGTTATAAATTATTATATAAGTTATATTAATATTATACTCTACCATGTTAAAATTATGAATGTAAGTATTTTAGAATTTTTCAAAGAAAATATGTGGTCGCGTGGCTAGACCTTTACCCCTGGTATATATATATATATAATAATATAATTATATATATATATATATATATATATCATACTATAATATCATATTTTAATATATTATATATATATATATATATATAATATATATATATATTATGTATATATATCAGGCGTGTCTCACGAGTTTTAATGTTAGCCGCGGTGTTTCATCCGTACGGGCTGTTTAAGTATGAAAATGTGCAGGAATATATTAATTCGATTATTTAATTCATTAAGGAGGATGGGATATGTTACTTTGGTGGTCGGCGCACGCGCAATACGAAATACCTGTGCCCATAGCATGGTGGTAATAATGTGGATGATATGATTTTTTATGGCTCTGTGAAATGCACATAAAAACTGAGGTGGGCTCTTCCTCTCGACATGTTTTTGATACGGTTTTCGTTCACGCAATGTACCCATAACGGGTCAATGTTACCACAATAGTTTTAAACGTGAATGTGAACAGGTTTGAAGAAACAATGGTATTCAAGACAGCTCATATAATATCGATACATGTAATGTACTAACGTTGTTAATAGTAATCATAAAAATTTTACACCTATGTATCTTATCCACAGCATGCAAGAAGGGAGAAGAACGTAGGTCGCTTTCAACTTGTTGAACATACAATTTTACAAAATGATTTGTTCGAAACGCCCTCCAATGCCACGCTGAATACGTTGCCTCAGCCCTCCTGGCCGCCAGGTTCATTGCATGCCAATTGACAGTGACGCCGGGTTGATTCCCCTACATACGTTGGTTATTCGACGGCGAAGATCATCGGGCGAGGGTTACTGGGTCATTAAACACCCATCGCACACGGAATGTTTGAGATACCCCCACAAAGTAGTCCAGTGGTGTAAGTCGGGTGAACGCGCCGCAGACCATGGAAATGGAGGCCCTTCCTTCATTTCTCCGGAAAGGTTTCTGTCAAGGTAGGGTGTCACTATAGCCTGCATTTAGTGTCTGGGCACCCATATGTTAGTAATATATCTCGT
Organism: Trachelipus rathkii; assembly: GCA_015478945.1. Lineage (NCBI taxonomy): Eukaryota > Metazoa > Arthropoda > Malacostraca > Isopoda > Trachelipodidae > Trachelipus > Trachelipus rathkii. The sequence continues at coordinate 16,198 of JABUQX010112632.1, forward strand.
TGTGGATTTAAAGGCATATCACCAAGGAGGCCAACAAGGACGGTCTGCAGGAACTGGAGGTAACGCTGTCCTGTCACTTTCCCTCGAAGAAACTAAAAGGCCCGGTAATCCTACTTTTGAGTATACCACACCAACGTTGACTGAGAATGAGACCTGGTGATGGTAGTAAATATTTTCATGGGGGTTTGTTTCCGCTCCATGTCTGAGTTCCACATGTTAACATAGCGTTTATTGGTAAAGCGAGATCACGTGCTCTCATAAGATATTTTCCAATAAGTCCGGTACATTCATTAGAAGGCAATCAATTACAGCTAGGAAGCCCAGCCGCCCTTTTTGGTCTCCCCGAGATTCAAACCATGTACAATGTATGGGCTATATGAATACATGTTGTATGCAACACGAATCCAATGTATGGTTTTCTTCGATATTCCCAAGTACCGACTAGCCTGCGCCGTAATGACGTTGGATTTTCATGGGTGTAAAACAGAACGTCCAGTTCGACATCGAATGTTACGGACACGACCCCCCTCCGTATGTGATGAGAGGGGTTGAACTATCGATCCTGTACCTTGAAACCGTCTAAAACTCTATGGAATTCCATGTGGCTTGGCGGTCGTTGATGTGGATAACGTGGTCCACATATTCTGCAGCAGCTCTGCGAGCATTCCGGTTTTGCGTAATGTACACCTCCAACGATGTCACGCTGTACGTATGCCAGGGTTAACTCTTCAAATGGCCTTAATACTTTCGAAACTGCACCACTAAGAAAAAACTTCCTGGTAAGGAGAGTAAAAATCGAAAATAACTCAATTTGATGATCGTATAGTGTAAATTTTTTATTCCTGCGCTAACAAAGATTGCGTTGTGTTTGCAAAACCAATGTCGATCTTATGTTTATGTCTTAACCTTGAATAAATTCTTTTCGTCTTGTATTATTTTTATCAAATTCCTTTTTAATCAATAACTTTTTATTGTCTTTTTCTTTTAAACCTATTTTTATTAATAAACTCCTTTGTTGTCTATTATTCTTGTTTAACCTATTTTTTTATTTAATAACACTACATTTCTTTATTAAGGGTGAATTCGAGCTTTCTTCTTCAGATTTAATTTCAAAACTGATCATACTTAGAACTACTTTTCTTTATTCCTTTTAATATTGTCTTCAAGTCTTCAAGTATGAATAAAATCAACTCCGAAATTCAATTTCATTTACAATTTTAACTTTAATAAAACATAATATAGGTATTCAATTATTTCATACGGGTTTCAATGTTTTACAAAAGAAATAATTATTCATATACATTCAAATTCTTTATTTACAGAAAAACTCATCAAACCGAAATTATGATACACAATCATATAATAATCATCCGAAATAAGGCAGTTTATCCCGCAAGGTCAGTAACCGACTCCTGTTGTACATTAAATTCTTCCAAAAGTACAATCTTAAGAAACTGGACTCAAATATTCGATGTTGTATCGAAAAATTACGTCCAATGTTAAGGTTATGTAATCCTATAGACCAACAATTATATTCCAATCTTTCAAGTCAAACCCTTGGTGATTCAAAAACTAATGTCGATTCTATTCAAATACCAATAAGCACTTCTCATGCCAAGTCTATCAGACATTTTGAAAATATCCTCGAAATAAAAGTTATAGACAACTATTCCCAGAGTCAACAAAATGTTTCAATTATTTCTACCTAAAACTAAAATTAATTTTATTCTCAAAATTTATTCCAAAATTCAAAATGTTTACCAACTATTTCCCCACTGAAAAACTAAAGTTAAATTTATTCTCAATTTGATCAACACGCTTCAAACTGTTTTTACCGAAATTATTCGTCCAGCCTGAAAAACTAAAGTTAATATTTATTTCTCAAATTTATCAAAAACTTTAAAAGTGAAATACCCAAATATTTCATCTGGAAAATACCTAAAGTTAAATCTATTCTTCAAATTTATGCAAAGCTTCAATAAAACTGTTACTGAAATATTTCCACTGAACAACCTAAAGTTTAAGATTTATGTCTCAAATTTAAATCAAGCTTCAAACATGAGTTTAGGCCGAAAAATACACTATGTTATTTACATGTTAATCCTATTCTTCAATTTTCTTGATTAAAACTGTTTCGAATATATTTCCAATGAAAAACTAAAGTTAATCTTTATGACTCGTAAACTTATAAAATCCCGAAAAATGTTATTCAAAGAAAACAAATTCCCACAGCAATTATTCATAAATCCGCAACATGCAGTAAGCTGAATTTCAAAAAGCAAAGCTCAAATTCAAACTATTCATAAAATCATCAAGATGCAGTAAAATCTTTCAAAAGCAAACAGCTTAAATGACCAAGTGTCACGAAATCAGTTAGATCATGTACAAATAGCGAAAGAGCCAAGATATACTATGTTTTAATTTATTTCATAAAATTAGTCAAAGAATGTAGTAAAAATATTTCGCGAAAAAGCAAAGCTAAATTCAACTTATTCATAAAATTATCAGGATGTAGTAAAATATTTCAAAAGCAAAATGAATTCAATTATTCATGAAAAAGCGCAGCAATTTCTATAAAAATATTTCAAAGAGCTAAAATATGGAGTTGAGTTCTTCCTTGGCACTACAAAAATATTTTAACTTTGACAAAAAGCAAAAAAGCTTAAATTCAAATTATTCATAAAAATTATCTAAAGATGTAGTAAATATTTCAAAAGCAAAAGCTAATTGCAACTATTCGCATAAAATTATCAAGATGTTTACAACTATTTCCACGAAAAATACTGGTAGTCCAAAAGCTATACTGGTACAGGTCCAGTTAACAACTTCCAATCAAACTCATCTATATATTATTCGGAACTACGGTTAAGTATTTTCATAAATCTGAAATTGTAAACCAACTTTAAAATAATACTGAAATGTGGTTAAAGTAACTTTCCCCAAACCTAATTGAAAGCAATTCTAAATATTCTGAAAATTGGCTAAGTTACTTTCATAAATCTGAATGGAAAAGCAAATTTAAAAATAATATCTGAATCATGTGTTAAGTAACTTTTCACCAAGACCTAATATGGAAAGCAAATCTAAAAATTATTCCTGAAAATTGGCTAAGTTACTTTCAACAGTCCTGATAATATATAACAAATTTAAATAAACACAAGTTACGTCTCACAATCCCGACTTGAATCCATAATTCACTAAGTCAATTGCCAAAATGCAGCGCTAACTTTTCAACGACAAGATACGGTCCCAAAAATCTTTTGACGTCTTACCAGTTACTATCACTCCTGGGTTTCGAAATATACTCAATAACTCTTCCAATGGAAGCCTAAAATAATGCTGATCCCAAAATATAGCCTTCAAATAGTTAAAATAAAATCTGAGTTCTTAAATATAACGCTCTTTTTAATAATAAATCTGAGTTTCAAAACTATAATGTTCATTGCCATTTAATAATAAATCTGAGTTTCAAAATTATAAGCTTCAACTATTTAATACCAAATCTGAGTTTTAAAAATATAGGCTTCAACTATTTAATAATAAATCTGAGTTTCAAAAATATAACTAGCTAAATAATAACAAATCTGAGTTTCAAAATACAACTGCTAACTCTTCAGTAGTAAACCCAGCCTTCAAAAATATAAAAATCAACTTGCCATTAATAAAGCCCACTTTCACAAATATAAATACTGAGTTTCAAAACTACAGACGTAACTCTTTAATATAAAGCTGAGTTTCAAAATACAAACGTCAGTTCCCTAAAAATCAAGATTTAAAATATAGAATGTCACCACGCTAAGGTTAAAGCCTTTGCTTAAAACTATCCCAATTTGTTTTCTTGTTGCTTTTCCAGCTATAACTCCCTATCACTTGAACTATATACAATAACAATATATTACCTTAATAATTTTCCACAAATCAGTTAGTCAAAATCAGTTAGTCAAAAATCGGTAATTTTCTAAGTTCTTTTTCACAAATTAAATAACAAATATAAATACAAGTCTCTTAAAGACTACTGTTCAGATCGGTATCAGAATAAAGAATGACTGAAATTTGCGTGTTCCACTCCATTCCAACTTGGTTTTGATGACGTCATTACCAAGTTTCCAGATGTTGCCAAACTCGTACTTTTACTCTAATATTTATGCTTTTGGTACCAGGTTTTTCTTTCTTATTCGGGATTTTCTTTATCTATAAAAAGAATTTTAAACATGTTATTGTTTACGTTTTACTATTATTCAATCCTAAACTGTTTTTCTACCTTTTCCATCCATTTTTTTCTTCCTTTTTATCTTTTCATTACATAACATTCCAAATGTAGCCAATTTCAACAAAACACTTTTTCGTACTGGAAGTTGGTTCGCGGGAACTAGTTAAAACTTTTTCAGGAAAGCGAACTAGTTGCTAACAACTCTTTTGCGGTTTGATTAAACAGAAAAATAAACCGTTTTCACTTTTATGACAATGCAAAGAACCGGTTGTTAAAATTTTGGCAGCTCAAACTGATTATAATTATTGAAAGTTATCTATAAAGATATTTTTTTAAAAGCCTGATGCTAAAGAGTAAATACTTCACAATGATATTTTGTCAGTCTCGGAATATCTCAAAAATAATCGTTTTGGGATTTGTAGACACAAAACTATAAATGGATAATAAAGAAATAAATAGAACATAGTACCAATCTTACAAAACTTGCACAGCTTACCTAAGTTAGGTCCATTTTTTGGCATGTTACCTGTAGGCCCTACGACACCCCCCTTCCAAAGTTCAAGTTACGGGTTTTTTAGGCGTGATGCACCTCAAGATGGTCTTCTTCCGTCTCAGAATCTTGTTCTAATATCTCTGTGGGTTCAATTTTTATCTCGCCGTATGTCAAGATTGTCTTTACTATATGTAGCTCTGTTCCTTTCTGGATCTCTATTTTATGGATGCTAAAGTGTTCCATGTTTTCGGGTTCTTTCAAAATCCTTATTAAACCTAACCTCTGGGTTTTCCTCCATGAACGTCAATGTGATTCTCATTCTGGGTTTTTACAAACCAAAAAAAAAAATTCTGCACTCTACTTAGATGGATAATTGGAAAAGCTACTGAAGCCTGTACTCGACTATCTCCTTGTATTGACGAACAAATCTGCTTTTTCTGCAACATATTTTACTGAAATGATGGATGGACAAATCTACATTTTCTGCAACATACTTAACTGAAATGAAACAAAAATATACAATGCAAGTTAAATTTAATCTCCTCAACCTTATTTGGTTAAGAAGAACTGCTGGATACGGATGTAATACAAAACATGGCCAATTGCCATTGCAAATTTTCATACCAAATTTCCTAACAGTTTTATAAATTATCAAAGCAACTTATATGCTTCTAATCTTATTTTATTCTAATAATCCTTTATTACTGACAAACATACTTTTTCTTAACTGATAGCAATCTTTACTTTACAAATACTAATCCTAACCTAGATTAAAAAAAATTTTTCTCAGCTTACAAATACGGTTATACAAAAATACATACAATCCCAATGGCAACCGCCAATGGTACCAATAATAAGCCTAAGCTTAAATTCTTCTGTCAAACATTCCCATTTAACTTCCTTAATTGCTTCCTTTTGCACTTTTTTAAGTCTACTTGAGGTATATCTTTCAATACCGAATCACTACTCACTTCCCGAATATCATAAGATTCCTTGTCTTCATGTACGTTAATTATTTCATGTGGCCCATAATACTTCCTATTCGGATCAAGCAACACATATTCTGGTTTCATATGAATCTTTTTCATGACATGATCCCCTAACTTATAAGTCTCGTTCTTCTCGATTTTATCTACTTGTTCTAAACAAGATTTCTCTTCTACTATTTTAGTTGGAATTTCTTCTCTTTTATTATTATCAGGGCTATTGCCACTGTCTTGGTTGGTTATACTCCAAATCTGGTCATCTGGTTTGGACCTTCTCTCATGATTATCTTTTTGTAAGTCCTCACAATTTACATCCCACAAATATTTAAACCTTTCATCTAATTCACTATCTGCTAAAGTTGGCAATCTGAATTCTTTTTTCTTATAGTTTGGTTCACCACTCGTAGTTGTCTCAAGTGGCTTTCTAATATCTCTTGTTTCTAAGTTGCAAACTTCTGTTCTTTGTTCCCCTTTCTCTAATATCGACAAGGTTGTTGTCTCCTCTTCATAAGCTTGCAACCTTGGTAATTCTGGCAATGTTGCTTCCGTGTCTTCATAATTTTGCTCAAAGCTGGTCATTTCGTTTATTTTTTCAAGTCTTTTATAAGTTTCCTTATGTCTCCTCATTTCTTCAATGGCTTCGAGTTCTTTTAATTTTTTAACCACTTGCACTACACTGGATTGAAATTCTTCACAATTTTTCATGAAGTGAGATTCCCCGCAATACAAACAAAATACCCTTGTTTTCTGTTCTTCTACAGTGGGAACTAATCCGGCTTGGTTCTTATGATTGGGGTTTTCCTGCTTGTTTTCGCTCATTCTTACTTTACAACTTCCAATTTTATGGCCCTGTCTTCCACAAAAGAAACAGCACTTCCACTTTCGGAAGCACTGATTTTCTAAGTGACCTCTTTTCTGGCAAAAAGTACATTCGGTTCTTGTATATTGTAAGGGTCTTTCTCTTTCTTTATTTCTATTATTTCTAAATTCACAGTCTTTAATTTGATGTTCCTTTTTGCCACAGCAAAAACAACATCTATTTTTTCTATAACAATCTTTTACTATATGTCCCTTTTTATTACAAAATTCGCAACTAACTAGCTTTTCTTGCTCCATTTTATCCTCTGATACCCTTTCTTGATTTTCTATCACTGTCATTTTTTCTTCTTTTCACTTTTTTAACTTACTTTCTTGAACTACTATTTTCTCACTCTCCCCACCAGGTTTCTGTTTATTTATTCTTCCGCAATAACCTCCTCAAATCCTGGTCATGGCACCAAGCTTTTCTTCTGTAGTAGTGCAGGTTTAACCTTCAAAATGGCCCTTATAATTCAACTGCACCACTAAAAGAAAACTTCTGGTAGAGAATGTAAAAAATCGAAAAATAACTTAATTTGATGATCGTATAGTGTAATGTTTTATTCCTGCGAAACAAAGATTGCGTTGTGTTTGCAAAACCAATGTCGATCTTATTTTCTGTCTTAACCTTGAATAAATTCTCCTCGTCTTTTATTATTTTTATCAAGTTACCTGTTTTTATTAATAAACTCTTGTAGTCTATTATTCTTTTTATTTTTTTAATTAATAAACTCTTTTGTTGTCTATTATTCTTTTTACCTATTTTTATTAATAAACTCTCTTGTTGTCTCTTCTTTTCTTGTAGTTAGATCTTTTTCTTTTTCCGTTTATTTCAACAAAAAAAATTAAGCCCAGATTTTATTCACTTTATATTTATTTAAGTCTTCAAGTATGAATATCGGCACGAAATAAATAAACGACCAATAAAAATGTATCAAACCTAATATAGGTATTCAATACCTGTTATGAAAATTAACTTTATTTACAAAAGAAATAATTATCATACATTCAAATTCTTTATTTACAAAAAACTCATCAAAACGAAATTATATACAAATCATAATAATTCATCCGAAATAGCAGTTTATCCGTCAAGTCAGTACCCGAATCCTGTTGTAATTAAATCTTCCAAAAGTTACAATCTTAAACTGGACTCAAAAGTTCAGTTGTTAATGAAAATTACGTCCAAATTTAAGTTATGTCAATCTCTATAACCAAAATATATTCCAATCTCAAATCAAGCCCCTTGGGATTTCAAAAACTAATGTAGATTCTATTCAAATACCAATAAGCACTTCTCATGCCAAGTCATAAAATGTGGTGAAATATCTCGAAAAATCCAATTGCAACTATTCCCAGAGTCAACAAAATGTTTCAATTATTTCTACCTAAAACTAAAATTAATTTTATTCTAAAATTTATCAAAATTCAAAATGTTTACCAAAATTGAAAACTAAAAAAGTTAAATTTATTCTCAAATTTATCAAAGCTTCAAACTGTTTACAAAATTGCCAAGCTAAAGTTAAATTTATTCTCAAATTTATCAAAGCTTCAAACTGTTTACGAAATATTTCCACTGAAAAACTAAAGTTAAATCTATTCTCAAATTTATCAAAGCTTCAAACTGTTTACGAAATATTTCCACTGAAAAACTAAAGTTAAATTTATTCTCAAATTTATCAAAGCTTCAAACTGTTTACGAAATATTTCCACTGAAAAACTAAAGTTAAATCTATTCTCAAATTTATCAAAGCTTCAAACTGTTTACGAAATATTTCCACTGAAAAACTAAAGTTAATCTTTATTACTAAACTTATAAAAATCCCGAAAAATATTTCATTTAAAGAAAATCCAAATTCAATAATTCATAAAATTCCCAAAATGCAGTAAACTATTTCAAAAGCAAAAGCTAAATTCAAACTATTCATAAAATCATCAAGATGCAGTAAAATCTTTCAAAAGCAACAGCTAAATTCAAATTATTCACAAAATTATCAAGATGCAGTAAAATATTTCCAAAAGCAAAAGCTAAATTCAAATTATTCATAAAATTATCAAGATGTAGTAAAATATTTCAAAAGCAAAAGCTAAATTCAACTTATTCATAAAATTATCAGGATGTAGTAAAATATTTCAAAAGCAAAAGCTAAATTCAAATTATTCATAAAATTATCAAGATGTAGTAAAATATTTCAAAAGCAAAAGCTAAATTCAAATTATTCATAAAATTATCAAGATGTAGTAAATTATTTCACAGAAAAACTGAGTCCCAAAACTATTACATGTAATTATCAAGATGTAGTAAAATATTTCAAAAGCAAAAGCTAAATTCAACTTATTCATAAAATTATCAAGATGTTACAACTATTTCCACAGAAAAAACTGAGTCCCAAAACTATTACATGTAAGGTCTCAGTTAACAACTTCCATAAACTATCTAATATTATTCGGAACTCGGTTAAGTTATTTTCATAAATCTGAATGTAAACCAATTTAAAATAATACTGAAATGTGGTTAAGTAAATTTCACCAAACCTAATTGAAAGCAATTCTAAATTATTCTGAAAATTGGCTAAGTTACTTTCATAAATCTGAATGTAAACAAATTTAAAATAATACTGAAATATGGTTAAGTAACTTTCACCAAACCTAATTGAAAGCAATTCTAAAATTATTCTGAAAATTGGCTAAGTTACTTTCATAAATCTGAAATATAAACAAATTTAAAATAAACACAAGTTACGTCTCACAATCCCGACTTGAACCAGTATTAATAAAGTCTAAGTTCCAAAATACAGAGCTAACTGAAAAGATAAGTCCCAAAAATCTTGACGTTTACCAGTTACTATCAGCTCCTGGGTTCGAAATATATCAATAACTCTTCCAATGGAAAGCTAAAATAAATCTGAGTCCAAAAATATAAGCTTCAAATATTCAATACTAAATCTAAGTTTCAAAAATATAGGCTCCAATTATTTAATAATAAATCTGAGTTTCAAACATATAGGCTTCAACCATTTAATAATAAATCTGAGTTTCAAAATTATAGGCTTCAGCTATTTAATACCAAATCGGAGTTTTAAAAATATAGACTTCAACTATTTAATAATAAATCTGAGTTTCAAAAATATAACTAACTCTATAATAAGAAATCTGAGTTTCAAAAAATGTAACTGTTAACTCTTTAGTAGTAAACCTAATTTTCAAAAATAATAAAGTCAACTTGTTAATAATAAAGCCGAATTTCACAAATATAAATGCTGAGTTTCAAAACTACAGACGTAACTCTTTAATATAAAGCTGAGTTTCAAAATACAAACGTCAGTTCCCTAAAAATCAAGATTTAAAATATAGAATGTCACCACGCTAAGGTTAAAGCCTTTGCTTAAAACTATCTCAATTGGTTTTCTTGTTGCTTTTCCAGCTATAACTTCCTATCAATTGAATTATATACAATAACAATATATTACCTTAATAACTTTCCACAAGTCAGTTAGTCAAAATCAGTTAGTCAAAATCGGTAATTTTCTAAGTTCCTTTTCACAAATTAAATAAATATAAATACAAGTCTCTTAAAGACTACTACTCAGATCGGTATCAGAATAAAGAATGACTGAAATTTGCGTGTTCCACTCCATTCCAACTTGGTTTTGATGACGTCATTACCAAGTTTCCAGATGTTGCCAAACTCGTACTTTTACTCTAATATTTATGCTTTTGGTACCAGGTTTTTCTTTCTTATTCGGGATTTTCTTTATCTATAAAAAGAATTTTAAACATGTTATTGTTTACGTTTTACTATTATTCAATCCTAAACTATTTTTCTACCTTTTCCATCCATTTTTTTCCTCCTTTTTATCTTTTCATTACATAACATTCCAAATGTACCCAATTTCAACAAAACACTTTTTCGTACTTATGCAGTTGCGCACGCATGTTTTCAACTCTAAATATTTTGACGGACAATCTAGAAATGCAATTATATGGACTCATGCTCATGTTTACATACCTTAATTACGCACACAAAACTTTTTTAAACACTCACAGACTTACATAACTTTTACTTTTACTTTTAAATTCATTATAATAATTTCTTTAGAGGACTTTCATTCTTTCATATTACGAATTCTATAATAGGTTTTTTTAACCTGAACTTTATATAATGAATACTACAATGATATTTTTGCTCTCAATTATGAATAATGATCTATACTAGGCCCTATCATAGAATAATAATAATAATAATAATAATAATAATAATAATAATAATAATAATAATAATAATAATAATAATAATAACAGAACATAGTACCAATCTTACAAAACTTGCACAGCTTACCTAAGTTAGGTCCATTTTTTGGCATGTTACCTGTAGGCCCTACGACAACGCTTTTCGTCCTGCGTATACTGGTCACGTGGCATGTTCCAAATGTATGGCTCTGACTAAACAAACCACTCTGAAGTTATACGTTTCACTACACTTTATTACGCATAATTTGTAGGTTATGAATAATCTCCATATGGTGGAGCTGTTAGTTGGTTATGTACACATTCACATGGCCATATTTATTAGGCTACATAGTACATATCAATGTAATCTAATCTAAAAGGAGGGTATGCATTAGGTATTTTAATTTAATTCCTTTGTTAGCTGTATCGATATTTTTAAATACTATTGGATATGCCTATTGAATTTAACCTAATTATTTCATATTGACACATTTCGGCTTTTATAGGCACATGATGTCTACGGGTGACGTCTAGTTGTTTATGGGTACATTGCGTACACGAACAACTGTATCAAATAATGTCGAGACGAAGCCCACCTCATTTTTATGTGCCTTTCACACAAGCCATAAAAAATATCATCCATTCGACATTCGCATGTTTGCTCGCGGTTTTCTTATTGCGCGTGCGCAGACTTCAGCGTAACATATCCCACATCCTCCCTTAATGAATTAAATAATCGAACTTATATTCTTACATTTTCATACTTAAACATCCCGAATTCCGGTGATACACCGCTGTAACATAACTTTTGAGAAATATGTATATATACCATATATACATAACCTTAACATATATATATAACCCAACTGCTATAACAACAACCTTATGTATAGCCATAACAATATATATATCTCTCCTTCTTGCTACTCTCATATCCAGAGGTGGCGTTCGCAGTGGATCCGCAATTCACCCAATTGCCGGGTGCAAAATAAATTGATGCATTGCGATAATTTGAAAATGTTGTGGAATTGCAGTTAAGAATACCTATATCGTCCGCAATTTAATTCTGCAATTCCGCAATTAGGGGACTACCAAAAAGAATTGTGGAATTTCAGCGGAATGCTAAAATTTATAGTCCCTGAAATTTTTGCGTTGGCCACCTGCTTTGTACCTCTGGCAACAGCTTTGGCAATCGGTATTTTGCATTCGGCACTCTATTAAAAGGAGTTTTTGTAAATAAGTAATAGTTAACAAAAACTTAAAAAATATAGCTACTTATTAAAGTTTGAAATCAATAATTTATTCTTTTTCTTTTATACAAATTTTTCTTAAACTTAAAGTTGTAATGAATATAATTTATGAAAGGCATGTCGCCACCAAATTTCAGATAAAATGTACTGTACAGTAAACATAAATGATGAATAAAATAATATAACAATTGGTACCTAACATCGAAAGTCTAAACAAGTATATATATATATATATATATATATATATATATATATATATATATATATATATATATATATATATATATATATATATATATAATTTTCAAATTATTTTGAATATTTTCCCCAGCAGGAAGAACCTACCATTCCAGTAATCCTCGGTTATCATGCGGATGATGCGGATAGTCATTCGCGTGCCGCAAAAACGTGATAAGGTTGGTTGCCGGATATCCGGCCATAGTATATATATATATATATACATATATATATATATATATATGCTGCTGCTTATAACTATATATACTATATATATATATATATATATATATATACGACCCTTTCTGCCAACATATAATATGTATATGTAGCAACAACCTTATATATGTATATATATATATATATATAACTCTAATATCTTTTCTTTATATACATATATATACTACTATATATATACTAACTTTAACCTTATATATATATAACATATATATATCCTTTTTTTTAACTAAATGAATACCATAGGGTAAATAAATGCACAGCAGGCTGGCATACATCTATTGCAGACTGCTCACTTCAAATGCGAGATGTATGCAAGCAGTGCCATGGAGCAACCATATGGTACTACTAGCATGCAGCGCTCATTTGAAGCGAGCGGTCTGCCGTGCATGTATGCCAACCTGATGTGTATTTACCCCATGGTATTTGTTTAGTTAAAAAAAATAAAAAATAAAAAAGTAAAATATAGCTATAGAACAACATACTAAATTATTTTTTATATTTATATGTAAATGTTGTTTTGATATCGGTTGCATGCATTTGAACACATTCTTTAATAGAAAAGACAACACAACCTTGTTTGATAGGAATATTATAAAATCAATTACCAGTATCTTTTCTAAAATATCAATATCTAATAGGATTCTCTTTTTCCAAACAATTGCCAAACATTGATAATGTTATCTCTATAAAAACTAACAATCAGCTTGTTAAAATTTTCGGAGCATTATTTTTTAATTTCATGAACCATGTGGATACTAATTTCTATTTTTTTTTAGGGGGAGGGGGTAATGAATTTGATGTTCCGCCCTATATTAAGCCTACTTTAATCCAAGTAATTATTTACAATAAGGGCCTTTAACAGATTTTTATAAAAATTATAGCATAAACTAAAAAAAAAATAATGAAAAATTAAAATTAAATAAATGATGTCTCTTTAGGAAAAAAAGTTACAGCCTCTCAAAGTGTAAAAAAAAATCTATTTTCTTATAAAATAAAAATAAAAAATTTTCCGTAATTTATAAAATAGGCGCAAGGGAAGACTGTAAAAGAAATAGTAGCAAAGTAATGGTTGCCAGAACTCCATCTAAGCTTACGACAATATAAATCCATCTAGGTTAGGTCTAGGTTTCAGCATCGCCTATCCATCCAGGTTAGGTCTCAGTTTAGGACCCAACTAGTTCAGGCTATGATGTTTTGTTAAGCATATTGTGTATACTTAACAAATCTTATTGTAATGTGAACTAGGATGGATGGTCCTAAACTGATCTCGAGGTCTGTTCAGTTTTTTTTTTACAAGAAAACACTGGGAAAATTCCAAACTTTGAGAGGCTGTAACTTTTTCCCTAAAGAGACTGATCATTTATTTTTATTCCTCATCACTATTTTTTTTTTTTTTTAGAGTTTATGCTGTGATTTTTATAATCTGCTTAGGGGTACTTATTCTAAACAATTACCCTAATCCATTTCAGAGTATTTTGTGCTCGTAGTTTACATAACGTAAGAAATCTCAGTGATGTCAGTGAAGGTAACTTTCACCTAATCTGGATTTATGATTTATGCCCAATTTGTAAGGGAACACACCCTTAGGCTTTAAACTCCAGCTACAGCACGTGTTGCTAGTAAGACCCCCCAACTATTCCTTTGTCTATGAGCTTTCACATCGGCACCACTTAACAATATTTTAAGTTTTCACAATAATAAAGTGTAAAGCTTTATACCAAATATTTTTATCCATATACCACTTTTATAACGACATTTTATTTATATCTTTTTTTTTTTTTTTTTCGTGCTCATTTTCAATTAATATCTAAAAGCATTTTACAAAATGTTATTTCAATAACATGGACATGAGAAGCCAAGAACGTCAAATTAAACTGTTCGGTTAGGTTCGAAGAAATTACTTATAAAGTTAAAAGCGTGAATTTTAAGCCGTTATCCATTTTGCATTTGTGCTAACGCTCGATAAGAAATGCTAATCCAGTTTTAGCACGAATTTCGAGCATAATCGAACGATTGTTTACAAATATTTTTGATCAGCTGTTCTCATGGAGCACGTGGTTTTGGAATAAAAAAAAATAACAAATGGTTTTTATTACAAATAATTGATCAACTATTGTGATGGAGTTTATCGATTTGGAAGAAATTAAATTTAAAGCTAATTTCATGAATGAAACATTCATCAAATCAACGAACTACTACGTCACCATCTTGTTTGTTTACATTTGTTCGTTAGCATTAACGCTCGATAAGAAATGCTGATCCAGTTTTAGCACGAATTTCGAGCATAATCGAACGATTGTTTACAAATATTTTTGATCAGCTGTTCTGATGGAGCACATGGTTTTGGAATAAACAAAAAAAAAAAAAAAAAACAAATGGTTTTTATTACAAATAATTGATCAACTATTGTGATGGAATTTATCGATTTGGAAGAAATTAAATTTAAAGCTAATTTCATGAATGAAACATTCATCAAATCAACGAACTACTACCCCGTCATCTTGTTTTTTTACATTTGTTCGTTAGAATTTTCCTAAAATTCGGTAAGCACGGGAAATAGCAGCCTTACAGAATTTAGAAAATTCCTTACGTTTGGTGAGCATTTTCCTAAATTTGTGCTAAATTTGACAAAATGGAACGCAACTTTAGCATTTTCCTAAATTTCGTTTGCAAAAGTGCTAAATCGAAAACGCCTTTAATTTAAATTCATATCTTCATTTATTCGAAAGATATGAAAACTTATGCCTGCTTCCTAAACGGTGTCAGATTAAACCCTGTGGAGGATCTAAGCATAGTTAGGTTTTTAATTATGAAAACTCTTATATACTTCCACATACATTTCTTCTAATTTATTCATTCATTTAATATTTAATTAAAGTTTTATTAGGATTCAATTTTTTTGTGTTTTGTTTTTTCCTTCATTTGATGTCTAGCTTTTTAATCATGATACCTTTTGTCTCGTGGTTAAAAAAAATTACTAAATTTCCCATTGCGCGCGTTAACACTTTTCACGTGTACCGATCAAAGTTTCAGTAATAAATAAAAAAATATATATAAAAATCAAAGTAAAATAAGGTAATTTCTCCATCACAATACCAATATTTCACTATTCATTACCTTTCACTAACCAAATTACCCCTTAAATTAAGTTTTTGTAAGTTGTAAGTAATATAGGACTAATGCATATGAACGTCGAGAAAAATTTCAACTTTTCGAATAAACAAAATTTTAAAGTAATAACCAAAACCAATAGATTACTCTTTAGATAAAATTATTAATTTAAATTATAATATCGTTCTAAAAGTTGAAATTGCTCTGCTATAAAAACTCTTATATACTTCCACGTGTATTTTTCTATTTTATTCATTCATCTAATATTTAGTTTTAACTTTTAAGTTGTTAATATAAGCTGCGTTTCCAGAAGCCCGACTGCAGCCCGGACGGGCGCCACACAGGCGCACATAGCATACGTTTTCCAGAGCCCGTTGCGCACTTCTACGTCATGTAAACGTCACAGTCAGGCGCCCGTTGTTAAATCCTCGAAATCGGGAATTAGTAAACGGGTGGGCGCGGATGAATATTTTGTTTACAAACAAATCTTTTTAAAAACATGTGTCGGAAATGACTTGCCAAAAGTTTTTTAATATTTTAGTTAACTTTTATGTTAAGGGTACTAATATAACGTATCATTTCATAAATTAGATACATATAAGTACAAGAGTATAATATTTTAATAGCTAGTGAGATTTTAATAGCAGATTTCAGTAAGTACATTTATTAGGCCACACCCAGGTATCAT
>JABUQX010112633.1:0-25000 GCA_015478945.1 Trachelipus rathkii
GAGAGAGATGGGCAGATGAATCAGTCTTTAATTTCCCCCAAATTCAGACGTAACATGCCACAAATACCCCATGAATATTTACATCATTTGAAATTGTTAGCCTCCACGAATGAAGCATCCCTTAAATCTCCATCACCCTTTTAACAATGACCTGATCCATCCTCTCCTATTCCTATTAATTCCCTGACACACCTCCCTTCCATTAAACAAAACCCAAAATACTAGGAACTTTACTATGCCTCAATGACGTTCTCACCCACTCGACGCAATACTTCCTCAACACGAACATAAGCACCCTCGAACCCTCTTTTCGTCACAATCTTAAGCGACAGAAACACACAGCTCACCACTACTTTATAAACACTCTAGAACAATCTAAAGCTATGCTCTCCAGCATGGTTCCGACTGCTCAGCTCAAAATCGAAGACAAATAATTAAAATTTTCAATGGCAGCCCTCAGATTATACGGCAGCACAAAACACCCCAATAACAATTTAACCGATGAATTCATCCTCCCATCTCACACCTTGGAGATGGTGGCGGACTCTTCTATAAAAACCGCGTAATATCACGCTTGTCCAATTCTGTCCAGCTTCCGCGACAAGACTAATCATATCTTCCACCAGTAATTTTATTCAACATACAACTAATTCCTCTTCCTATCCCATAGTTTATGGATTTACACTATCCATAACATCTAAGCACAAGTATGTAATCGCCAAAACAATTTACTAAACACCGCGCCCAAAATCTGCGCTAGAGGAAACGCTGTCAGAAGAGGCCAAAATCTTGACGGCTAGCTCGGAGCAGATCAGGTCACCACCACACGGCGGCTTCGTTCATGCATTATAAATACAGATTCAAATTAGACAACGTCACCTCCCCCACTTGCACTAGATGTTCACAATGCCAGACGAATAGAGCACCTTCTTCTGAGGTGCCTGCTTCGCGTCCCCGCAGCCGGATGTTCTCGTATAATTTTCTTCGCTTGTGGACCGCGCGGAGGCGGAGCCGGGCTCCTGGAACAGTGTGGCCGTCCAATTAAGGTGGGCCGGGGTAGAAGTAAGTTATATATATATATATTATATAGTTATATATATATATATTTTAATATATATATTATATATATATATCTATATACATTTATATATATATACTATATTATATTATACTATATAATATTATATATATATTATATAAGTTACCTTAAATCAATGTAAAAAATTTTTTCTAAAAAATAATAATAATAGATAAATCCATGCGTTTATTAGAAAAAGTGGAGGCTTTCGAAATGTACCGGAAATATGTTATTACTACTATTAACTGAAATTGTAAGACTTTGTATATATAAATTATGTTATATATATATCTATATATATTATATATATATATATATCTTATATATATATAAATATTAATAATATAAATCTATATATATTATACTTATATGAATATATATATATATATTATATTAGGGATGTGCCGATATTCGGTAAGTATTCGGTAATTGCGCTCTATTCGGCCAAAATGCGAATATTCGGTATTACGGGCTTTTTGCTGAACTATTCGGGCCGAATATTGAGCTTTATAAACATAAATTACGGTCAACATAAGGGAAAGTAATTTCAATTTAAAATTGAAATTTTAGAAACTTATTTTGCAAAAAAATAAAAACAAATTTTGTAGCCAATCTGGCGAAAATCTTTGTCATTTGTCCAGATCCTATAAAGGGCCTTTGACATTTTTCTATTCTAAAAATAAGAATTCATTTAGTGATACGGATAATGGACAGACATGGATTTGAGTAAGGGAGAGTGGCTTGCTATCAATTCATGTTTTATTCACATGTGCACTATGGCTCCATTTACGATTCAATTATGTAGAAGTTGTTAAAGAATTTTTATACTTTTGCAGAAGCATATCTCTCATTTTCAGCATTCAGCAACGGCAGCTGCAAAGCTTAAACTTTACGATGGCAGCTGAATGTCAAAACAGCATAGTTTATAATAACCTTTTAAAGAACAGAAATTATGATATTTAAAGATTGTTTGAGACAAAGTTCCCTCCATATATGCTGTTAGAAATGCAATCAGAAATGTTGACTGATTTTCAGTGGCAAAATTATTCAATTTACTTGAGCCATTTGACAACATCACTAAAACAAGCATTAAAAGTGAAGTAACAGTCGCCCAAGTGATCTTTCCATTTAGCAATAATCTATTTTTTAAATAAGGCATTACAGCAAAGCTTAGTGGATAATTACACTCGTTGTATGAGGCTTAGAAATCAGTAGACAAGACTTTCTAAAGTTTATGTGATAAATTTTTTGTGTGATAGTACTTTCTGTGATCTGCGATTTCAAACTACTTTTTCAACATGAATATGATGAAATAGTAACAAATATGGTCGTTGAGGCATGGAAAGAATGATGAAATTTAGCTTCCTGACTCTGCTGTGACGATGATCTTACGTAGATGGGGCAAGTGAAGCGAAGGTCATTTTCACTTCTTTTAATGGTTGTTTTAAAGAATTGTGGCATCAAAATCGTGATAAGAAAAGAAAGTAAGAGGGAAAAAGGAAGTCATTCTTCTGAAGATGGAATTATTTGTACATAAAGTAAAAGGTAATACGGAATTACATAAGGAAATAAACATATATAAGTTTGCCTATTGACCAGTGAGACAATGATTCCTTCAATTGGTGGAAAAACAATGGAAATAGTTTTATGAAATTTGAAAAACACTAGCACTAAAATACTTTCGGGCTCCAACGTCATAAGTCTAAAAGTGAAGAATATAGATACAGGAGGAAATATTTATGAGGCCACAAGAAATAGGTTATCCCAAAGGAGAATTAATTTATTGAGTGTTTAACCTTAGAGCTTATTCTCTGAGTTTAGTTTAATATCTTTATACGAAATTTTCAATTTTCATTAATATTTTAATATGTGAATGGTTTGCTATATGTAAGAAATATTATTATTTTTGTTTTATTACTTTGTTATTATAACATGGTAAAGGCATGAAATTCTTGGACGGGGGTTTTGCATTGATTATTATTGATGTGCTGACTCTCAAATGTAATCGTTTTTTGGGCTATAAATTCGGCATTTTGTGAGATATTGTTGTGTACTTTGTAATTTTATGATTTTACTTTTTTCAGAGGGTCTATCACAATTATTGGGATATTATATATATATATATATATATATATTATATATCTATTATACTATTATATATATATATATTATATTATATTATATATATATACTATTATATATTATATATTATTATATATATATTTGGATATATGAAGGGAGAGAAACAAATCGCAATGATATGATACATGGTTTTGATAGATATATGTTTTAACATATATACAACTATGAATAAGAGTAATATGGGAGACATATGAATGTGATAGAAGGATTTGGGTTTAAGTTAATGTAATAATCTACGATGGTAGTCTTCTCTTCTGGAGAGATTAACTTTGCATAGCGCTGAATATCCTCATCATAGCTCGCACATATGTCGGCCATTCCCTATTGATATCATTGCCTGGTAACGTCTTCATGAACTTTAGATCTTGATGGAAGCGTTAATCCCTGCTTCATCAGAACTATCGCCTAAGGTTACCGGAAATTTTTTCTTAGGTGCGAAATGTAAGTGTGGCAATCTTTATACTCATTCTCATCCATGAGAACTGAAACTTGACTAGCATTTTTTTTTTTGTTCTGAAATGTTTAGTGTTTTCGGCTTTTCCTGTTCCCAGAAATTCTGTGCTACAATCTGAAAAAGCATTCCCACGCTTGGCCTCTAACCACAGTTCATTAGTTTGTAGCATAGGCAGCATCAGGAGGAGGGTCCGTATTTGTGGGCCATCAATATCCAGTTTTTCTTTTCGTCATTATCAGACGCGGAAACGTTGAGCTATATGAAGGCGGAAGCATTTCCAGCATCATGGTCGGGCTTCACAACTTGTTTCTCAAACTAAGTTTTATTGTGTAGTGGGGTATAGATTAATGTTTTTCTTCTCTGTACAAGTGGTTCACGTACGATGTTCCTTTCACTTGGCGTCAAGGTTTCCCCTCGGTGGCCATTCTCTTTTGGTCCATGTTGGATCTTTGCGCCCGGCTTGTCCCAATAGCACAGGAAGCAGTGGATATTTGGTGATAACTTGCTTGCTAGACGCGAAGCAAAATATTTATCCTTTTTGAGGTCTGACGCATTTTCTCATGTACTGATCTTGTGCCTTCTCAACTGTCTTGATTTTTGGCATTATCCTCTCTGCATGTGCATAGCGAGTACCTTACTGGAACCTGAAGCTATACTGTTTGCCGTTTTGTAAAACACTTTAAACTGCTCTTGGAGTGTCAATAAACACGCCACTCTCCTGCATCGTATGCTGGGAGTCCATAGCGAGTAGTAGGACTGCAACTTCACTGCAATCCACAAGGTTACCATCTGATTGGAAGAGCCCTCCGCAGCTTCTGCTTCTCTGTTAGATAAATGTTTCCTCTGTGCATGGTCCAGAGTCATTTTTTTCATGGCAACTCGAAGCAATGCTCAGGAACAACTTGCAATGAACTCTCATACCAAGATCGTTCAGTTTCACCTGGGGGTGACAATGAGGACATCCGCAAACTGTAGTTTCAGATTGGATGAATATACATCATCCAGGTCATTGGCATCTATACAATGTAGACGTACTAAAGTTACCAATGCTTCCCGAATATCGACCGCAGAAAACTTGCTGCTACTGTAGATTTATGCGGAAGGTAACGTCTATACAGATACGTTAATGCGCCTGAATTTTGTAATTCCTAGGGAATATGCAATAATAGGATATATGATTGCACGAAAACGGGATGGGATACAGCAAATCCGAGAATATATATCGCACTCGATTACTATATATTCTGCTCCAAGTCATCCAAGAAAATTTCACTTTTTTGTTGAAACAGTGTAAGTTTTCTTTTATTTTTCCTAAATGGCTGACTGAATCTTTGTAAATACACTTATCGTCCAATAGCGAGTGGATTTATTCGGCGAATATTCGGTATTTCGTCCGAATACTTTTAAGCCGAATATTCGGTCTTCGGTTTTCGGCTTTTTCACTATTCGGCAAATCATCCTAATCTATATATATATATAATATTATGTATATTTATATAATATCATTTCTAAATTGCGTAATACTGCATCATCATAAATTTTTTCTTTGCGCAGTTTGTGCAATTCACTTCTTTGAAGTTTTATTATTTCTCTACTTACTATCTCTGTTTCGAGAATCGAATATATTCTGTATATATATATAATCTAATATTATATATTATAATTAATATATATCTTATATATATATATATATATATATATATATACTATATATATTATTATTATAATATATATGTACAGGAGTTTTATGATATGATTATTATATATATTCTTACATCTTACATTCTCTCCCAGTCATGCTTACGAGTCTGTCAGTGGGGCAACCTCGCTTCCATTTGTTCTATCTATCACGATCCCATCGCCATAGCTCATCCAATTGCAGGCATCTGTGTTTACTCAATGAATCGCTCCTACTGTGTCCTCCATTCTCTTCGCGGTCTTCCTCGGTCTCCTCCTCCGTCTCCACTCTACTCTTGCTGGCTAACTCTTCCAGGGTGTCCACTGTCTGGCTGTGTTCAATTTATTCATCATGGGTTTCACACCCCGCTTCTGATGTCTGTTTCTCACTCTGTTTTCTGTCTTTTTCAATACTGTCCCAACAAATGAATCTCGCGCTGTTTGAATTTCATATCTCTCTTCTTCTGTCATGCCTCCTGTTGCGCGCCACCAAGGTATGGCGGGTCACATTCCTCGTATAATTGCTTCTCTTCCGCTCTTTGTTCTATATTTATCTTTCAAGATGGGTAATACTGCTCTTCAGTCCTGGCCCCCCCCAATTAAAACATCTGTCTATCCTCTCGTAATTTCCTTTGCAACCTGCCTTTCTTCCAAGTGCTTCTAGATATTTATATTATCCACAATTTTTAATCTCTATACCGTCTACCTCCCTTATCACTCCTCCTCCTCCTCCTGCTATACCACATTATTTCTGGTTTCTCAATTCATATTCATCTGTTTCTTCAACTTTTTTTCTGCGAAACAAGCACCATTTGTTCAACATCCTCACCATCCTCCACTCACACGCCAAATCATACCTGCATATACATGATGTCTCGTCAATCTCTTCTAAACTCTCTTTTCCATCTCTTTAATGATGGTGTTCAAATACGCCTATAATAGCAACTACCTGCGTTTACTCCTTTTTACTCAAGCATTCTGGTTTTTTATATCTGTTTCTTACCTTACTTTATGCTATTTCAGTTTGTATTTCTTACTGGCCTTTAATCAGTCTGGCCTCCAACTTCATATCCTTCCGGAACTCCACCAGCTTCTCTCCTCGGTAGCGACATCAAATGCTTTCTTAAAGTCTATGAAGGCATATATGCCTTCTTATTATATTCCCATGTCTTTTCCTGTATATCATTCTTATGAAAATTAATCTGTAGTACTTCTACACCTCTGTACCAGGGTTGCAAAAAACCAGTTTTTGTTACATTGCCAACCCCAGGGTTTTTTGGGCAAAATGGACAAAATAGATTTTATAAAAAATTTTTAAATTTATAATATTATACTGTTCAGCAGAATTATTTATATTATTAATATATTTATATTATATATATTTTATGAACCTCCATCTCTCCCATCTCACCACTTGGAGATGGTGGGGCTTCATTCTTGCAAAAACACGTACTCATCCACCCTTGTTCACCAATTTCTCTCCAACTTCCCCGCAAGACTAAAATCTCCCCTTCTTCACCAGCTCAATTTTATTTTACAACACTACAACATAATTCCTACCTCCCTCCCAATATGTTCATGGATTACACATATGTAAGGTACCGTGCGGACGAGGTAACACAATACCTGCTAACGAGACAAATAAACAATTTCTACTTCGGGCGCAATTGTCTACGAGTGAGAGCCGCGCTGCAATCGTCATCTGTCTGAGATTAAGAGAAGATAGCATAACGAGGACGACCAAGTATGGGCTGATTACGGTTCTAAGTCGAAGCGCACGAAAGTATAAAAACACGAATTCAACTAGAAACGTACTCCCCATTGCCACTAGATGTACAATTGCCCAATGAGCACCAATAGAAGCACGCTTCTCTGAGGTGCCCTGTATCTCGACGTCCGCCCGCACAGGATTTCTCTATAACTTCTTTCTTCGCTGTGGAACACCCAGAGGCGGCAGCCGGATTCTGGAACATGTGGCCTGCCAATTAGGTGGGCCAGGGGCAGAAGTAAGTTAATATAATGATATATATATTATAATGATAGCGGAAAGACGGAAGTTTTATTAATATTATAAGATTAGGGTATTATATCGAATGCGGCTGACTGGTAGATAGATCAGAGCTACTAAGTGAATAATAATGTTTTATATATATTATGCAGTACTCATCACCACGATCGCACTCATTATACTATAGGATATATAGTAATATATATATATATGGGTATATTATATCTAATATATATATTTAACTATCTAGAATATATATATATTATATATATTTATATATATATATATATATATTTATTATATATATAATATATATCTTATTATATATATATATATATATATTATATAATATATATAATATATATATATGTAGGCGGAGAGAAGCACACTGGGGGATCGAAACCAAGCGTACCGACTGGGGTGCCTTCTCCACTATTTCTCGTAGAGTCGAGGTATCGAAGAAAGTAGAATAGTTTTGAAGGTCCAAAGTAAATCATGTAGATGATTATGATTTGGTGTTGTTCAAAATAATGGATTGAAGGTCTAGTAAGCACAGCAACCACCTGACACCATCAGGGGTAATACGGAGCAGGTTAGTTTTTCGTAACGGACGAAGTTAGTCATGGATCCGTAGGCCTGCTTACTTGAATGACTATTGGGGAGAGGATTGTGAACTTTTATAACATTAAAGGTTGATAAGATCTAGATTTACCCAGAGAATGGTGTAGAATAGTATAGATCGTTTCCCGGATCTTTACTTCGAAGTTAAATCAGAATAGGAGGTCTCGAAGTCTAAGTCAGATATAGTTCCTATGACGATTAATAATAATCATATAAAGTATCAATATCAGGATAGTGACACTCTGAAAAAAGTTTTTTATCTTTATCTAAGATTGCTCCATTTAAATATAGTGGGAGGTCTGGTGAAAAGTAATATATACAAGTCGCAACCCCAACAATATATGATTAAAAGATTATGGTTAATAGAATAATAGAAATCAGTGAGTATCACTTGAGATAAGTTCAAAGTATCCAATGCATAAATATTTTACGAGCACAGACAGCTCTGGAATCAGATACGAGAGTGGAAACCGAACGCTTCAATATTGCTCATGCATATAAAATCAAGGGAGAATAAGAAATTCGACTCAACACATGTGAACATATGATGGACTTAACTGATTTGACTTGGGGAAATGGTATCCAGGGAAAAGTAGGATTTTAGGGATGAATGACTCACTTATGATAAAGTACATCCGTAGAAAAGAATCAGGACTGAATCCATGCTAAAATTGGTAATGGAGAAGATTCAGGATGATAACGACTCAATCAACTCCGCGAAGAAAAGATCAAGATGATCAATTTCCAAATCGTACAAGAAGAAGATTCAGGAACGAATTCAGCTTAAAATGAGAATCAGATTAAAACTTAGAAGTATTCAGGATGATCAAACTTCAGAACTGTTAAATAACAGTAATTGGTATGTGGATTTTTCTATCTATTCTTATCTATACTATCTGACATTAAAGTAAGACTAGAGGTAAGATCAAGTTTATGTTAAGCAACTACCCACTGGTAGTGTCACCCAATGAGGGAGATAAGGGAACGTGGACAATGATTGTTCTGCTTACAAGGGTGGTTTCGAGTCACATGGAACAAATAAGCCCAGATAATAATCTAGAGTGTAGGTGGTAGGCGGGTGTACATATATTCGATCGCTATTTGGCAAAAATATAATCATGATTTTTAAAGTTATTTCTTATAAAGTCAAAAAGTATCGATATATGGCTTCAGAATAGTTCAGAGTATCGAATAAATAATCAGTGTTTCCACAGCGGTCGTGAGAAAAGGGTGCTTTACGCTTTGAAAGATTTTTTTTTTTTTTTCGTGAAATGATGTTTTTCTGTGATTATTTAGTTGTTATAAGAGTTATTTTATGTTATTTTTGTTGGTGTTTTTATGTAGTAAAAAAGCTAAAAAAAAAAAAGTTACTTTTACACAATTGTCGAAAAAATTAGGCTAATATCTTTGTATTTGCATCGATTTGTGACTTCAAAGTACCATCGAGGCTTAGGAACCATAAAACAAATAACACGACTCTGACTCTTTTTATTATTATTATTATTGGTTATTATTTTATTATTATTAAATATTAGCTTCCTAATTATCGTAATTATTCTCAAGTAATATATATATATATATATATATATATATATATAATATATATATATATATATATATATAATATATATATATATATTTATATATATTATATATATATCTTATATATCTTTCCTTTCAGGTCGAGTACGTGGTATTTTTATTAATATATTTACTAACCATCCATTATTAATCAAATGATATAAATTTGCCATGCCACTGTTGTTATACATAAGTAAGTGCATTTATTAATATATATATATATATATATTTATAGTATATATATATATACTATATATATATATATTATATTTATATATATATACTTTATATTATTATATATATATATATATATTATATAAAATTATGTATTTATCTTATAATAAGGATAGGGTGGGGGGTTTGGGGGTCAGATGCCATTTTTTCAAGTGATTTTTGGCAAGCTTCATATATAATTATACTTTATATATATATATATATATATATATATATATTATATATCTTATATATATATATATATATATATATATATATATATATATATATTATATATAATAATATATATATATATATTATATTATATATATTATATACTCGCTTATACTTTTTCAGAATGTCCAAGGAAACAGTCTGTTCCCTCCTTCTACTCCTCATTAGGAAATCAGCTGTCCACTCCTTCTACCTCCGCTTCATCAGGAAATCAGGTGTCCACTCCTTCCACCTCCGCTTCATCTTAAGTTCATAAGCCTCTTTCTTATCAGGATGAAGTGCCAAAATTGAGGAAATCCATGCATAGGATGAGACTTTGCACCGATGAAGCTATTCGCATTGCAATTTTCCCTGGGGAGAATTCTGATGATGAGCTTAATCTCTCCGATGAAGAGGATGAAATAGAGCAGCCACGTCCGCGTTCAGTTTCACCACCAATCTCTGACAATGAGGCGTCAAAAATTCTGCACGATTTAGAACTTCGTAATGTCATTGAAATCCAAACCGGGCAAGACATTGATGACGAAGAATCCCTTTCTCTTCCTGTTCCTGCTACGACTTCGGCGAAAAGAAGGGCAACCTCTTCCAATCCAATGTGGAGGAAAGTTCATTCCCCCTGTCGATCAATCTTGGAAGGATCATGAACAATACAGTGTTGATGATTCTTGGCACAATTTCCTTCCTATTGATTTTTTCTACCTTTTCTTCGATCCCTCTCTCTTTTCTTACATTGCCGAACAGTCCAATCTGTATGCTTTACAATCAAATGGTAAGGAGGTAAAGATTCAAGAGCATGATATAAAAGTATACGTTGGAATTCTTATGAAGCTGGCAATTCTAAAGCCCCCCTCTTTCCGTTTCGTTTGGCATAAAACCTCCGGATTGGATCATATAACTAAATTCATGAGTAGGAACAGGTTCTTTGAAATTAAAAAAAACATCCATTTCAATGACAAAACCCTCGAAAAGCCCAAGGAAGATCCCCAATACGACCGACTTCAAAAAATTCGGTATATTTTTGAGAAGGTGAGGGCTAATTGTGGGAAGATTCCTTTAGAAGAGTACCACTCTGTGGATGAACAAATGATAGCCACGAAAGCCCATCACAGTCTCAAACAGTACCAACCCAATAAACCCCATAAATGGGGATACAAAGTTATTACCCGAGCCGGAGCTAGTGGGATCGTCTATGATTTCATTTTTTATGAAGGAAAAGGGACTGTTACCGACAAATGGGGAGTTGGGGTCTCTTCTTCTTACGTTTTGAAGTTGGTTGAAAATATTCCCCCTAAGAAAAACTATAAAGTTTTTTTTGATAATTGGTTTTCTTCCTTGGCTTTGGCAGAGGTTTTGCAGGAGAAGGGGATCCTCTTTGTCTCAACTGTGCGCCTAAATCGCCTCAGGGGGGTCCCTTTTATGGATGAAAAACTATTGAAGAAAGAGGGAAGGGGAAGATCTGATAATTGGGTAGACAAGAATACAGACTGTATTGCCATACGTTGGTATGACAATAAGTCTGTACACTTGTTATCCAACTATGCTGGAGTTGAACCCCACGATATATGTCGCCGGTGGGAGTCAAAGGTTCAGATCTTGTGGGAGTCGAGAGACCAGTTCTCTGTTACCGCCATACAATAAATTATTGGGTGGAAGTTCGTCTTGGCGAAATGCTCATTGGCCTGATATCAGGATCGACTTCAAATCCAGAAAATGGTATACTCGGATCTTCTATTATTTGCTGGAACTTTCGATTGTCAATGCCTGGCTGTTGTACCGGAGGGTTGCAAATGTGGACAACGAGAGAATAAAACTTATTATTACATGGTAAATTTTTAAGACGGTGGCAGAAGGTTATTGAACTCTATCCACACTGGTACCCCAAGAGGAAAGACTGAAGTTCTATCCAGAAGTGGGGGCCGAGGGGGAAACCAGAGTCAGTGAGCAATTCGTCCTCCAACACATAACGCTGAATTATCTGATTGTCGTCAAGTTTGACATCTTTCTCCCTGGCCCTTCTTTATCCGGAAGAGGCAACGGTGCAGCTTTGCATCAACAAGAAAAAACGAGATGTGCGATAAAATGCAAAGTTCTCTGTGCTTGTTGGAACTCGTTGGAAAACGGCAAAAGTTCGTAGTTTCGTTCATATCCACAAGCATTTGAATCAGGTCTCCTAACCCTCTGTCTCATAGTATATATATATATATATATATTAGTATATATTTATATCTATATATATATTATATATATATATATTCATTCTTTTTTTTTTTTTTATATTACCAGTGTAAGTTTATATATATATATATCTATATAAATATATATATATATATATCTCTATATATATATATATATATATATATATATATATATATATATATCTATATATATATAATTATTATTTTTTTTTAATTTACAATGGAAATACAGTGTAACGTTATTTTTTTTATAGTACATACATATATATATATCAAAAATTAATTGCAATTTTTTTTATAGTATTATCTATATATATATATAATATATATATATATTATATATATATATATATATATATATATATATATTATATATATTATATCTATATATATATGTATATTATATATATTCAAATGTTTAGGTGGTTTTACCTTTTTTTTACATTTTACTATTTTTATGTGTATATATTTTTATACTTTTATAAAAAAATTCAAATTTGCATAATTTATTATTTATATTATTTTATGAAAAATAATTGATCAGTGCAAAACAAAATAGCAGTTAAGGTCCCGATGGTACGCGGTGTCCATTTTTTTTTTTGGCTTAAAATTCTTATTTTTTTTTTAAAACACGTCAATATGTGTTTTAAAGGGGTCCTATTTACTTTTTTAAAAAAAAAAAAAAATTTTAATATTTTTTTGTTTGCCATAGATTCGGTGACTTAAAGGGTATTAACCTTAATAAAAATTTTACAGTCGTTACTTGAATAATTATATAACGTTAAAATAAGGTTGTCTACAACAGCACTGACTTTGAAACAGTAGAACGGCTTATATCAACGTACGTCTTCAATGTATTAAATTTTGGAGCACACTATGGGTATTGCAACATCAGTGCTTCTAGTTATGTTTTTATTAGTGTTATACTTTTTCAACATACAATATATTACTTATGACAAGTTTTATACTAGAAGAGACAAACAATAATTATAGTATTGAATTATTGCCAAGTTTTGCAAGTTATAAAAATTGAAGAATATTAACCTACAGGCTTGGATAAATGGTTGGAAACTGTCTCTAGCATGTATATAAATAAACATTTATCAACGCTAAACATTACCCGAATCAAATAATAACTGCCAATTGACACACGGATGCATGATCAATATTCCCTTATATCCTGCCCCACTAAATGATAACGCCCACCTCATTTTCCACGTCGTTCGACAGAAAGAGGAGTGAAGAGCAAAGAGCTAGAACAGCGCGCAGGGAAGGATCTCAGGCTCTCTAATTAAGCTATAAATAATTTACAATAATATTTTAATACCAATTCTTTTAAGACTTAAGGGCTCTTCTACTTGCAGCAGCTTCCTTTTCCTCGTTAAATTCCTGTAACAATGCGGAAAAAGTCACTGCCGTTGTTGTTCATTTGTCATTCCTTAAACCTGATCATAATCCACGTAAGCTGTATGATTGCAACCTAACATGGGGATCCAAAACAGACTCAGAGTTACCTAGAGAAGTTGAAGGGTGGTAACTACAAGATGGTGTTGGTTGATTAGAAGGTCCAGAGTCTGATAATATGGCCGATAGTCCGACCAGGAAGGTGAACATAGGGACTATTGAAAAATTAAGCTCTATGACCTTCTCACATTCTCGATTGAGAAAAAATGATGTAGATGGACTGGTTGCTCAGAGGTTGAGCTTGGGGAGCTATTCTGCGGGATAGGTATATTTTGAGAAGACGACGCGGTACACAACGATATAGGGTCAATCTCAGTTGGTAAGGAGAGTGTTTTTGGATGAGGTGGTCGTCGTCTTTTTATTGACTGAGAACGAACTGTAGGTAAGTTTGAAGGGACAGTTTCGCGAGTATTTTTTGAGTTTTAAATATATTTCCAATTTATTCTTAGTGATCCAAAATAACCGTTTTGATGTAAGCATCTCAACCACAGGAGAATTCAAGGCTTAAGCTTCCTGTGTTTGAGATACTTGCTTATGAGGTGGGTGACCGTAAGTACTACTCGCTCTAGCAATGCTGTCGTGATAACTGTCTAGATGTCGGTCTTGTCGATGTTTTTTGGCCACTGGTATTTATTCTCCTAATTGATTCGAACAGGCGGTA
Source organism: Trachelipus rathkii (assembly GCA_015478945.1). NCBI lineage: Eukaryota > Metazoa > Arthropoda > Malacostraca > Isopoda > Trachelipodidae > Trachelipus > Trachelipus rathkii. The sequence continues at coordinate 14,329 of JABUQX010112633.1, forward strand.
TACGTGTGGTATGGAATGTTCCCATCATTTCTGGTGAGAGGGAGGATACCGATGGTTAATTTGTACACTGAAGTGCCCATTCACGAATGAGCGTTTCTGGTTATAGCATTGAGATCTTGAATCGGAGGAATATATAAATAAACCTTAACCTGAGGATTCTTCGTTTAGCCTCCTCAGTTATTTTTCTCATTACTTCAGGTACCGCTTCCACGGAAAGATCCGCAACAGGCTCGAAGCGGTGGTCAATGTTGTTTTTCGGTTGATCATACCTCCGCTTTCCAGGCCATGGTGGTCAATGACCATAAAAATATGGTTTTCACCTCTGGGTCATTAGGTTTTGAACCCTTACGAGGCATGAAGGAAGCATACGGGCATGAAAACGTTAATCGATCTTCATCGAGATTACCATCTTCCATATTGTAGTATCGTTTTTTGTTTTTTAATTTCGAAATCCTCCGAGGAGACAGATGAATGATAGAGGCTTTCTTCGTCGGCGTTCACTCTGGGAAATAGCTGACGAGACGTTTCTGCATGTTCTGACTAAGCTGAATAATTTGGAAAAACTCAATATATCCGGCATTATTGAAGTCATGATTATGAATTTCAAATTAAATAGAAATGCATGAACATTATTTCCTTTCACGATTTTATTTTTGCTACATGATAATGTCACGAGCGAAAAAATGCTTAGAATAAACTAATCATTTTTAACGCTTTCTATTTCTCATCGTAGTATTAATTTGATTTGTAAAATCGAAGTAACATGATAATTCTGAAGAATCAATAGTTATTAACAAAACAAATTGATTATTAAAAGTGAGGATTTACTTTAAAAATATAAGTATATATATTCTTTCCATAGTCAGAGATTTGCTTGGAATTACATATTTTGTTCAATCGAAACCACCGTATATCTCAGAACAATGACCTTTTATTATGATCATTTGTATTTTATTCTCGAAATAGATAACTTAGGAAGTTTTTTCCTGATTCTTTCTATTTCCAATACTATTATTTACTTTCCATTTGGTCTATGATTTTGAAGAGAGAGAGTCTACTCATCCAGGCTATGCATTGATCATGAGAACATCTTATTATCTCCTTAGGAACGAGAAAAATCTGTAAATAAGTTTTAAAGCTACTTCCAATCACAACCTGTATGAAACATGACAGGTTCGTCTGGAACGAGGAATTGGAAAATATATATGTACATGTATGTACATATATATATATCTAGGTTAATAATATATATATATGTATATATTATAATAATTATATTATATATATATATATATATATATATATATATATATATATTATATATCTTTTTAGAGGTATGCGGTTTTCGATGAATCATATATAATAAATATATGCATTTCTTTAAAATATAACTGCATATATTTATATATAATTTAACATTTTTGGTTAAATAAAGTAAGGAATTCAGTTAAAGACTTTTTAGATATTTAGTTTAATAGTTTAATCTTTAGTCCTGCAAGCATACACGAAGAATCGGTCACTCAAGTTCAAGTATGTCAGTTTCGTTCGTACTACGCTCACTTCTTTTTCGATCTCATAAGTGTGGTAGTACATGAGAACTTCCACTAACAAGGGTTCTTCTCCCGCATCCCAACGAGAACTATCTTACAATGTGCAGTAAGGAAGTTTACTTAGAGATTAAGAGATAGGCTAAGATTTTTTTTTTTTTTTTTTTTTTTTTTTTTAAATTAACTTATCAGGTTCAGGGAAATGAAAAGAGAAGTCTTTTTACAACCTCCACCTAAACAAATAAAATATCAGTCGTAAGTGAACTAGTGAACTGACCTGAATTTTTTAACATTTTTAAGTTTTCAATGCATTTTATCACGGATGAAGCAAAGCCAACCTTTATTCTCCAGGCTTATTTTACTTCATATCAGGACCAGGTGTGTCATTTAAGCGAGAAGAGTTTTATAAATAGACTGGTCCGTCTTCGTATGGGTACATCTCGACCAATAGGAGTCGCATAACATTTTTATTCATTACTAAGAAGTACTAGCAAGATAGTTTGTGAACCAGGCTTAAACATTTTAATTACAGGGTTCACCATTCAGCGTTATTCCATTTCTAATGGTTTTATTAATTGCTAATAATATATGTGCGTTAACTTTAAAGACATCTGTAAAAGCAGTGATAACTTCTGGTATTGGTAACTTACTGGAAAATTGGTGCTTCAGGAGTCTTTATTGAACAAGCTGACGCTTGATGTTTATATTTTCACGAGGATGTCTGCTAATTCTTGTTATGAATCTCTTTAGCTCTCTAATGTTCGTCGAACCTGATTCATAATAAGTTAAATGAGAAATTTATATAGATGGTCCCTCCTCTCGTTGATTTTCTATCAGGAAGACCCGGAGGAATAGAAACTCAAAGAGGAATTTTTGGGATTTCAATTATCATTTACGGGAGTATCTGGAAAGAGCATCTCAACTATATTTTTAGGGGCCCGATATAGAAGGATATCAGTCATATTCATACGAGGCTCTCCATAGTCCTAGCTACTCCTCAACCAGAACTGCATATTTTTTGTAATATAGATGAGTGGGCATATGGTGGGTATATATAATGGGTTTCTTATACAGTCGTAGGAAAGGTCTAAGTGGATTTTGACAGCCGTCAACGCAAAGGCAGTTAATTTCTTTTAATTACTCCATGATTTCTCTAGTCCCCATTGAGTCTATAGGAAATAAAAAGCAATTGGTGCTTGCGTTGCGTCTTCGGATTTTGTGAAAGGCAAGCCTACAGCCCGAGGTCTGAAAGCATCAATGTAGCTCACTGGGAGATAACCTTCGGACTATAATCAGGGAACCTACAATGTGGGAATTGACTAAGGCTCTTTAAGTTGAATCGAAGTCTCTGCTGACCTCGGTCCATTATGGAGCTACCCACCAGTTACTGGCATTGATAAAGGGTTACTGTTTTTGGGAAAATTGGAATATGTAGCTTATAAATAGTTTAGCATTCCCAGAATTGGCGTGTGCTTTCCGAAGTGGGGACTGGAAATTCTATAAGTCTCTTTTTCTGAGATTTTTTTCTGAAGGGGGAAGTAACTTTTCGTGATATATGGTGACTCAAGGATTGCGGACATCAAGTCAGACACACACCGGGTTTTCTGGGTTGTTAAGTTGTACTCGTTTTTCTCCAGTTGCAGAAGGACACTGATCCAATGGTGGTCTAGATATATCTATATTTTTTACTGAGAATGAATTTCATCTAAGTATATCGAATCTCCATAACCTCGAACATGGTATCTTCCAGATGCACATTCTCCATCGTTGGAATGTGGCAGAACGCATTCTTTCACAAAGGAGCTGTTTTAAAATTCGTACTGTGCAAATGGGGTGGAAAAAGCTGTTTTTTCTATACTATCAGGTTCCATTTCAACCTGATAATATCCTCGAACCAGATTATTGTGGTGAAATAGACATCTACCATAACATATTATCATCATATCTATTAGGTTAGGTAACAGGAGGAATCGGTCTTTTTAGTACTACATTTATTTCGGTAATCGATCCATTATGATCTTACCGTCCAGGTTTTCGGACCAGAACCACGGAGCTGAATAGGGGATTTTCTAGGTCTATATATATACTTGCTCTCAGTACAGTTCATGAATTGTTTTTCTATTTCTTGAGCCTTAAAGGGGCCTGAAGACGTACTGGTTAAATGTCCAGGTCGGCCAGTTCTTACTCGATATGGTGGGTTGATATTAGTAGCACTCACATCGTGGTCACCTGATAATGAGATGCCGATTTATGTCTTTAATAACATTGCGATTTGTTTCTTTTCAGGTTCAGAGATAGGAATAATCCGAAGCAAAACTTCCTCCCTCCACTTAGTGATGGACCATTAGCTGCTTTGCGAATGTTGATTTCGGATTCATGCCCTACTGGCCTAGTATTAACTGGAGACGATCTTCTTCGCAGGGAAAACAGCTACACTACACAGCTACGCTTTTTCTTATCTGAGGTGTATCGGAAGGACTGTAACAGAGGCGATCGTACACGAGTCCTTCGCAATCTATACACGTCGGAATTGGAACACGGTCCATTGGCTCCTGATTGAAAACCTTATCAAGGAAGAGGATTTCAGATGAAGGGAAAACTTGCATCCACCATTGATCAGGAAAAAGGGGGAAATTAATGATGGAATTACCGTGAATTTGTAAAAAGGGATTTTTGACTCTCTATCTCTAGTATGGAATCTATTACAAGTCTCAGTTCTATGTACTAATTTCCGGTAGTTAAGTTGGAGAAGGTCATTTCTTTTAATGCGACAGCTCCCAAAACTAGCGGAGCTGGCATAAATTCATAGGGAACAACCAACAAAATGACGGGCTTGGACACATAATCACTGTCAGGGAAAGTACAGATACATTCAGCTGTAGAAGTCGATTAGGTACTGTGTTCTCTGACAGCCCTACTGATGGGTTTAACTTTTATATTCCACAGAAGGGCCGTAGGGTAAAGTTTTTCATGTTACGCTTCCTATTTCAGTGCTGATTAGACTATTCAGCTCCACTGTCCTACATACAACAATAGACCAGAGCTGTTGGTACCAAGTTGACTGAAACAATAGCCGGGTCCTCCTTGAAAGTAGTAACATGGACTACATCGTAACCCGTAAGGATTTTCTAGGGTTTATTTATTTCTAAGGGAGGTCGGTCGGAGGATTTCTCGGGAATAATTTTTGAAGTTTTAAAATTTTCTATGCCTCCATCATCATTGACTGATCAATTAAAGGGTTATTCTCCACCAGGGGACTCATTTCCGGGGAGACCAGGAGTTTTAAAGGTGGATCATACGCACCTCATCATCGCGCATGAATTTAAATTTTTACCTGAAGGTATGGATGGTTTACTTGCTTGGACGCTGGAGGCCTGTGATTTTGTCGAATGATTAGAAAAATACGACACTGGATATATACTTGTTTCTAAGGGAAACATTACTAGTGGAAATGAAGGCTCGTGGTGGAGTATTATGGGATGGGGGAGGAGCACTAAATTGTGTGAACACTCATCCAAGCGTGAGGACACCACATAAAGGGACATGACCTACTTTTCTACATATTTGGGGAAGTAAGAGGAGGATGATTCTAGATCGACAGTTGGCTATGTGACACTTCTTTTTGCAATAACTGCATAACCTCCTCGATATTTTGTTAACTCTCCATGGTGGACCTTTTTTTCACAGTAGTGACACAGAACATTTCTCCGGTCACAGCCTTAGTACGGTTCGGTGGATTCGAATTATAGTCATTACGAACTGTATTATCCTGGTTTTTGTGACTATTGGTGGAGTCACGATAGTAGCGACTACCATTATTCCGTTCTGGGGGCTTACTTTTATTCGTATGGGCCTGACGCTGATTATTTTTGGATTTAGTCTTACGTTGGTCAACTTTGTGATGTAGAACATCAGTCCATCCGGGGAGTGCAGCATTTATCTGGATCACAGACTCCAGAGATTCATCAAGGTCTATTTTCTTTTCGGTCTTTCGGGCATAATTGATTTGTCGATCCTCAATTGAATTAGTTTTGGGACATGTAATTAGGGAAGCAGTGTCTCGCTGTCTAAGGTCTGCGAAATTCACTAATATTTCCCAGGAAGCCTCTTACTATACCGTCCAACTCTTGCATTTTAATATATTGAGGGGACGAATGTTTCAATATCATAAGGAGGCAAACTACAAAGGAAAGCTATTCTAAGGGAATCGTGATCTCTCATATCGTATCCATAATATGCTTGACTAGCCAGGCGTTCCAACCGAAGGGCAAACATTTTGATGCTCTCGTTGGGGTATCGATGAGCTGCATGATACTTCTGTATTCTATATTCTTTCTTCTTACGTTCCTCATCTCGATACCAACAGACAAGATGATCCCGTACAGAGAAGTATTCACGGTCATCTTTTATGATTTCTCGGTATATGTGAAGAAATTTGCCTTCTAGCTGTCGACCAAGCAGTCTTAACCATTGGTGATGGGCATTAGGGTAGTGTAAACTACAATAAGCCTCAAAATCAGCCAAGTAGACCAAGAGATCTTGTTCCGATTCATATTTAAATTTACCAGGGTCCACAACCTTAAGTTTCTGGGAGTTCTTGAGTAACTGAGTAAGAAGCACAATGGCTTCCTCCAGCATGTCAAGCCTCTTTTTCATGTGTGGCCCTGAATACATGGAAGGTTCATCATTGTCAGGAATACGACGTTCAGAAGGTCGTTGAGAATATCCTTGTGGAAAACAACCAGAATAGACCCAAGGGTCAGTAGACATCTGGTGCTCCGGATACTGATTTACGGGAATTTGGTCTCGGTGGGGTTGTAGCAACCTATTATATTTCTCGGAGAAGTCAGACTCTCCTCTATTTATAGGGGATAGAGAATCTCTATTGCCTCTACCCATATCGGGATTTCTAAAGAAAGGCTTTGGTTGGGTAAAGTAATTGACTGGGGGTTTAGAATTATGAAGAATATTGGGATTAGGAAGAAGTTGAGGTTTAGGAAGAAAATTATGAGTAGGAATAATATTAGGATTAGGAATAAGATTAGGATTAGGAAAAAATTGATTTCTAGGATTTTCTACATAACTGGGTGGATTATGAAGAAAAGGCTTGGATCGTGGTTGAGATTGGGAAACTAAGGAAGGTTTATACTCACGATCATAGAAAGAAGTGGTATTTTTATTCATTTGCAAATTATGAGAATCGAAGCCAGAGGGGATACCTTGTCCTCGATCATGAAACGTTCTGTGTTCAACATTACTGACTGTATCATTTACTTGAACCAATTTCCTTTCACTTGTAAATTTTTCCTTACGTAGTTTAATCAATAAGGCATCCATTTCGGACTCAGTGAAAGGTTTGTCAGAGTTGGGAACTAAATGTAAGTCAGAGTTGGTAACCAAGGGTATGTCAGAGTTGGAAACTTCTACCCTGTCTTTATTTTCCTCATTCATTCCTACATTCATGTCTAATTTATTTTTATTACGATCATCACGCAGACGCTGGTCTAAACGTGGATCTAAAGCGACAGCTGCAAGAGATGGATCGAAGTCCAAAGCCTCTTGGCTATCAGCACCTGTGCCTGTTTCCAAGTCTTTGAGTTGAGGTTTTTCTGACATTTTATTTATTTATTTTTTTTTAAGGAAAGAATTTCAAAGTATTGGAGGGTTATTACTAACTAACTCTCGAATCTGTTCAATGTAAGTACAAAAAGAGGAAGATTTATTTGAAGAGAACTGAAGAGAATCGATGATTTTCAAAAAAATAAATGACGGTGTGAGCGAGAGTCACAATCCTAGTGCACGCAAGCGCAGGAACTCAAACAGAGTCCCTGTTCGGGCGCCACTTAATTTATTTATGTAGCGGAGAAGAAGCACGCTGGGATCGAACAAGCGTACCCGACTGGGAGGTGCCTCTCTCCACTCTTTCTCGTAGAGTCGAGGGTCGAAGAAATAGAATATTTCGAAGGTCAAAGTAAAATGATACGTAGATGATAGGTTTGTGATGTTCAAAAATAGTGGTTTGAATGTCTAGTAAGCACAGCAACCACCTGACACCATCAGGGGTAATACGGAGCAGGTTAGGTTTTCTCCGTAATGGAGGAAGTTAGTCATGGGACTCCGTAGGCCTGCTTACTTGAATGACTATTCGAAGAGGATTGTGAACGTTGATAACATATAAAAAAGGTTGATAACAATCTAAGATTTTTACCCAGAGAATGGTGTATAATAGTATAGATCGTTTCCCGGATCTTTACTTGAAGTTTAATCCGATATAGTTCTGGAAGGCTAATCAGATATAGTTCTTGAAGATTATAATAATAATAATAAAGCATTCAAATATCAAAGGATAGTGAACACTCCATAACACGTTTTATCTTTACTAAGATGCTCAGCTTAAATATAGTGGGAGGTCGTGAAAAGCTTAATATATACCATACAGTCCACCCCCAACAATATATTGAATAAAAAAGATTATGGTTAAAAGAATATAAAATCAGTGATACACATTGGATGATAGTTCAAGGTATTCCAATGTTATAATATGTACACGACAACCTTACACTCTGGATCAGATACGAGAGTGGATAACTGAACGCTTCCAAATATTGCTCATGCATATGAAATTAAGGGAGAATAAGAAATTCAGACTCAACAACTGTGAACATATGATGACTTAACTGAATTTGACTGGGGGAATGGTTCCAAGTGGGGAGTATGATTCAGGTGAATCACAACTCTGCTGAAATACTACCAAGGAGAAAAGACTCAGGCTGAACCCCAACGTTAGAATTGGCAGGGAGAAAGATCCAGGTGAATCACAACTCCGAGACAATTCCACGAAGAAAGATTCAGGATGAACTCCAAACTTCAAAATAGTACCGAGAAAAGATTCACTAATGAATCTCACTCAAGAATATCAGCAAATAAGACGGCTCAGGAATGAATCCCTGATATAGAAACAAGACGTCAAAACGAGACGGATTCAGGAATGAATCCCGAGAACAGAAGATGGATTCAGGTATGAATCCCACAACAGAAGATGGATTCAGGTATGAATCCCGTCAACAGAAAAGACGAATCCCAACATAAAAACCCTGTTAAAATAAACAGAATTGGTATTTGGACTTTACTATTTATCTATATATCTGACAATTAAAGCATGACTATATAAATCTAGGTATGTTAAGAAACCTACCCTGGTAGTGTCCAAGAGGGGTTTCTTAAATGGGGAACTAATGATGTCAATGGCCTTCCACAACAAGACAGTAAACTGTAACAAATGCCAAGTTTACTATCTTTAAGATCAATACAAAAAATTACAGTCAGTTACTTGAAATAATTACAAAACTTAAATAAGGTTGTCTATATGTAGCACTGACCTTTGAAACAGCTAGAAAGGCTTATCACGTCTTCAATGTATTAATTGGAGCACAACTATGGGTATACAACCATCTGTGCTTCTGGTTATGTTTTTATTAGTTTTTACTTTTTAAATATACAATATAATCATGACAAGTTATACTAGAAAGAAACAAATAATTATAGTATCATGAAATCTTGCCAATTTTTATCATAATTAAAGCCATAAGATAAATAATATATACTATTACAGGCTGGATCAAAAATGATTGAAAACGTCCAGACTGTATATAAAAAACATTTTCAAGGATAAACATTACCAGAATCAAAATAGCGAATGGCCAATTGACACCACGGATGCATGATCAATATCTCCCTTATATATATATATATATATATATATATATATATGGATATATATATATATATATATATATAATATATATATATATATATAATATATATATATATATATATATATATATATATATAATAATATATTATATACAAGGCTGTAGACAGGGGGGGGTCAGGGGTTCAACCCTCCAAAAAATTATTTGGGCGATCAAAAATTTTTGATTCCTTAAGTCCTCTTAAAATAATAATAAATAATAATAATCTAATAAATAATAATATAATAATAATAAATAAAATTAATGATATGAAAAGTATTTATTAATGGAAATGAGGAAAACATGTTTGTGGTCCATAACGATTTCTTAGGAAGTTGCTGTTCTTCATATATGGTATAAAAATATTTAGACCAGGGACTTGAATGAAGGTTTCCCAGTTTGCAGATGATAGCAAATTGGCTACCTAGTTAGGAATCATGATGGATGTATAAATATTTAAAAAAAATAAGGAGGGAGCTGTAATCGTTGATGGGACCTAGCAAGTTCATTCCTTCTTCAACTAAATCTTTTTCTCTATAAACCATGGTTCAATCGTGCCTTGTTTCTCTGGCGCATTCAGGCTAGAGACAGTGTGTATCAGGGGTGGAAAAATTCTCATTCTCCAGTCACTCTAATTTTCATTCAGCTAGAAATTGTTGCAGGGATACTCTTTGACGAGCAAAGCGGGCTTTCATCAAACGAAAGTGCGCTAAACTTCCTTGGTCTCCTACTGACAAATCTTTCTGGCCTCTGCCAAAAACATCTCTAGCAACTTCTGTAAATCCCTTTCCTCTGATGGTTCTGTTGTGTTGTAAATTCTCCAACTGAAAAGGCAATCTCTTCGGCCTCCTATTTCCACTAAACTCAACCCTAGATTATTCTGGCAATTTCTCTTACCTCCTTCTCACCTCTCGGTGTCTATGTCTTACCTGGTGATTACATTGATTCGGTGCAATAGGCCCCTGAAATCTATGAAGAATAGGAAGACGGGTGGCCAGATGGCATTCCTCCCAAGTTTTGAGGGAGTGTGGTCTTCCGTGCTATCCCGCCCCTCGTTCAACTATACCGTCTCAATACTAGCACTTTCCCCTCAGTGTTGGAAGCTCGCACATGTCCAATCTATTCAGAAAAAAGGAAGCCCTCTGATCCTTCTAACTATTTCGCCCAATAGCCCTCACTTGTATTCTAATCTAAAGATCTTTGAAACCCTTCTCACTCTCACTTCTTAGATCATCAGAAAAACTGCATTCCCTTCTTTCTGATAGCCAGTACGGCTTCAGCGCTCGAGTTCTTTCTGGCGATATACTTTCCTATCTAATCGATTTATGGTTTTCAGCTCTTAGGAACTTACGGGGCGACTTGCGTGGTGGCGCT
>JABUQX010112634.1:0-10000 GCA_015478945.1 Trachelipus rathkii
AGAGTTCGGATTTGATCCATTTCAATTGGACATTGAAAATCCACTAGATTTAAATTTGAATATAACGATCTTAAATTTTAATTAATTTGCATCAAATAAAGGCAAAATGCGGCTGTAGTTTTTCAGTCCTAAAATATATGTTTTGAAATATCTTGAATCTTTAGCGGTTTGCTTTTATATTTTTGTTTGAGAAAGAAAAGGTTCCTAACGTTTTTGAATATGGCTGGAGTTAATAAAACCTGCTGGTTTCACTTGAAACATGAAACGTATAGCGTGCGTTATTATAGGTTGCGGAGTCGGAGTCGGAGTCGAGCTTGGTCGTGGAAATGCAATTTTCCGAGTTTGAGTCGAGCCGGAGTCGGTCGAAACCTGCAGTGCGAGCTCGGTTGAGTCGAAAATTTAGAGAACCACAATATTTTACTACATATGGCTATTATTGGCTATTACATGGCTATTATTATTATTACATATGAAAATATTATTATTACCATTATTATTACCATTATAATAATAATATAAAAGTTTTTGATTTTATTTCCAACGTTCTAAATATTTATTTTGTACATAATTTAATTTCTTTTAAATAATCTTTGAAAATAATATACAGAAGAAGAAGAAGAGTATTATGATTTCTACGCGTTTCGTCTTGCGCCTTGGAGACTTGAGATTATTTCAAAGCGGAAATGTGTCTTTAAAATTGATATATAATAAGTAAATCAAATGATATTGAGTCTAACTGATAAATAGACAAATTTATGTTAATGCCCAAGGTGTTTTGGAGTGCAGAAGGCCTTCAATTTTTAAGTTTCGGACCCTCAACATCCATAATTGTTGTAAGGTTTGAAATATTACTAATAGTTGATTGACCATGCGCCGTATTGAAATGTTCAAAGATTTTGTGGGACTGTAAAGATGTTGATATGCCCTGTCCGACAATCTATCTTTGTAAACCAATATGTTTCGACAGTCTAACCTCAGGGCAGTTAAATTGCAACACACCCTAATGGTTGTCGGGTAAAGATCCCTTAAAGCAAAGGGAAGATTACAGCTGTTTGACTATGGTATAACTGACTTAATTTTTGAGGGTGGTTCTGTTTTGAGGTGAGATAGCTCCAAAATATTACGAAGCACTTCCTTTTTTTTATTATTGACAAATAGCATTAAAGCTTGAAGAGAATTATCAGAATTTTTCCATTTATTTACTTCTATTATATACTCAGTGCTTCACGACTAAATAACCTGAATATTGTGGATGACTGGCAGCATCACCTCAACACTTAATGCGGCAAATTTCTTTATCAAAAGTTTTCCAAGTTGAACAAAATGCGTTGATGGATCTTTTGTAAATAGTTTGGTGAGTTAGGATCCATAGTTCATATACAGACCATTAATATCAGTGGGTTTGACATGTATGCTTGTAGATAATGAGCCGTCAGAATTAACACTGATTTTGATGTCTAAAATAGATATATTATTAACCTGTTTCAGGCGAATTTTAGCATCACAACTCTTGAATTCTAATGATGAACTGATGTATATCTATGTTTCTAAAAATAGTGAGGGTGTCGTCGACATACCCTTGTAGTAAAAATACGGGCTAAAAGTTATTTTTTTCACGAAGGATTTTGTTTTTCCAGATTTGACATATAGAAGTCAGCAAATGCAGGTCCAAGTGGCATCGGCAGTTCATCAGTTTGTAGATATATGATTTTTAATTTTAAACGGTGTTTGTTACAAACAATTAATAAAAGGTCTTCAGGTTCTGATGTATCTGTGGGGTAGGGTTATTGAGTGATACACTTCGTTAATTATTAAGGGTCAACGTATCAAACCAGCATTATGAACAAAGATTCACATCAAGCGAGTTAAAGATATTAGGTCGTTTTAAGTTGACACTACTAATACCATTATTTGATTTTAACTATGAAAGAGCATAAGATATGGTAGATAGCGCTGTCTTGATATTAGCACTTCGTGTGTAACCGTCCCACACATAGATATTAAGAATCAGTGTGAATTTTCTGGTTTTTGGTATTTTAGGTAATCCATATATATGTATATATATATATATATATATATATATATATATATATATATATATATATATATATATATATATATATATATATATATAAATGTTATCTATATATCTATATATATATATATATATATATACATATATATATATATATATATATATATATAAAGAAGATATATATATATATACATATATATATATTATATTATATATATATATATGTTATATATTATATATATATTATTATATATATATATATATATATATATATATATATATATATATATATATATATATTAAAATATAAAATACATTTCTTTTATTTTTGTTAATTTTTTTTTTTTTTATTTCATAATCGATTCTTTTAATGCTATTATTATTATTATTATTATTATTATTATTATTATTGCTGTCATTATTAAATTGTTACATTGTTACTATTATTATTTTTATTCCTTCTCTTTAAAAGAAAGTGTTCCAGTGTTAATTTTATAATGGCTGTTTTATAATAAAAATAAAAATAATTTGCATTATAATTACGTTATACATTTGTTTCCGAAACTGAAATATATTTGTTTGTCATGTGTTGCGCCTGCATTTTTATGTCTTTACGGTACTTTACCGTAGTATTTGGTATTATATCAAAAGGATATATATTTTTATTTCTGTGCTAAGCGCTGAAAATACTTGTTGTTCAAAAAATGTTTTACTGTAATTCTGTAAGAGAGTAGAAATTTTGAATTTGACTGCTGGAGTCGGAGTCGAGCCAAAAATTTTATTTTATGAGCCTGAGTTTGAGTCGATTTCAGTACTTTGCTTGGTTGAGTTTGTTTCTGAGTTTGCACCATTGCTGACTGCAGCCTATTTATTATATGAAAACCTAGATAGTTTGTATCAGTCTAGTTACAACGGTACTGATTTCACAAAGTAAATTTTAATATATTTTTACAAAAAGTGTTTTTGAATATTAGTATGGGAGAAATATTTTTTATTAAATAATGATTAGATAATAACTATTTTGTTATGTTATGGAAAATTTAATTTGTAAATCCTTCTTTGAAAAGTGCTATATATAGAATTTTTTTCAAATAAGATATCTATTTTCCAATTATAAACGCTCTAAAAATTTCATTCTGATCAAGAATGTCAAAAATTTATCTAAATAATTTAGGGAAAATTTAATTCAGTCCACCAATAATGGGATTGGGTAAGGATAATGTAAATTTCATCTCAAGAGATTTAGATAGAGACTTTATCTTTGTTTGCCTTGTTTTGTTGCCTGATATTTAAAATGAGAACCTTTCTTATCAAGGAAATACAGTGTTCATTGTGACTATGGAAAAACACTCGAATTGGATGTTTAGGAACTCTAAAAAATTAAGATTTCTGCTTTAACATGTAAATGAAATTATACGATAGTACAAAAATTGGTTGTAAATTGTAATACTTATATACTCAATGAAATTTATATATGAAATTCCTAAATATTGAGAACTGTCAGACTTGTTCCAGCAAACAAATTAGTCCTCACATAGCTACTGCAAACCGATAATGCTTTGTTTACTTCTGAATTATATATCTATGATAGTGTAATTCTTTGTTCCATAACAACTTTATAAGAAATGATAGATTAACCTGATATACTGTACATTCAATGAATTTGATGTAAATATGCTTTAAAATATATATATATATATATATATATATATATATATATATATATATATATATATATATATATATATATATATATATAAATATATATGTATATATATTATATATATATATTTTTTTTTGAGTCATTGTACAGGATCCACCACGGCTCACTAAAGCGGCCACACTGGGTTGAAAAATCAACACCATGGTGGTCCTGGATCTTGCAGATATTTCAACGTCAAAAAGATTTAGAGAAACAGAATATTCAGTCACTAAAATAAACAAAACCAAATATAAGGTATCTTGCAGTATATAGTCCTAGTACATGTCAAAATCAAATATTATGAGAATATTCACTTTGTAGATCACAAAATAGCAATAATAAAAGGGTGATCTGAGATAAAGATATGGGATAATCTTTTAGAAGGTGTTATGACTGTAAAGTAGGAAAATTAATTATATGAATAGAAACATATAAGAATAAGATAGTATATTAAAGATTAGGGTTTAAGTTAAATTTGGAATAACAGAGAGAGAAAGAAAATAAATAAATAGATATACCAGAGTGGTTCAAAGCACCAGAGAGTCAGCTACAATAGACGAAAACAAATGAAGAAAGGGTCAGAGCCAACAATCCCTAATGGGAGGAGGGGGTATTATTTTACTCTCTAATAAGATTACTGGTTACCCCTACATGAGAAGGCAACATAATAATTTGTTTCAGGAATGGTTACGAAGAAATGCAGCACAAAGATGTTAATATTGTATTTTTTAGAAGAGGTTTAAAAGCAGAAGGGCGCTATGGAATCTGAATTAAATGACATAAGAGACCTGGGTTATGATAAGAATTTGAGAAAGTAATTATTACAGCCAATAATTCTGCTGTGAAAATTGAAGCACGAGGGGGGAAAAGGTTGAGATCAGGAAAGACAGCAGATGCGCCCACACTGTTCCTCGGTTTTAGAGCCATCAAATACTGGAGTAAACCCATCATGAACTTGTGGAATGAGACAGTAATGATGTTTTTTGCAAGGCAGCAGAATGGCTGATTTGGGAGAGAGGCTGAGCTGCTTAAAATGGTGGGAGCGGGGAACAACCAAGGTGTGTATCCTCTACTGTAGCAGAGGAAAGGGCAGCACTTAGAAGTGGATACAAGGAAATAAGATGTTATGAACCGTGCCTGCAAATGGCTAGTAATATATCTCTGATAGCACCTCCTGCAGAATCGAATAAAGATTATGGCTAGCTTAAAAACGAAAGATAAATTTGTACACATGATGGCTTTCAGTAGAGAGTGCATCATGATTGATTCAACTCATGTTTACCTGAGGGGACACTGGAAGGTCTGTGTGAGATGGTGGATCAGTCTTCTTGAATGGGATCCAAACAGATGGAAGATAGGGAGGCCTGACCATATACTACACAGCCATAGCTGCTTCTGATCAACTTAGCGATGGTATATGACGTAAAAGGGACTGCACAGCAACCGGGATTTTTATAGCATACGAAATGCACTATGATGCATGTTGCTTTAGTATTAATATGCGGTGTGTTAGCGGGCCGTCTAGATGAGCCCTAGAATTTAATCTGTGAAGTGAGAATGTGGCAACCGCAGGTTAGGTCAGCTGGCGAGGCAGAAGTTCTTTCATCCCTTTTTCTGAAAACAGCTGAGGTTTGGTGAGAAAATGGAAGCCAGCGGAGCATCTATCAGGAAACATGCTCAATAGCAGCCAGCTGCCGTTCGAGAAAAAGGCAGTTTGGCACCGGCTATATAACGCAAGTCACCACTATGAGAGAAAATTAAACCGTTTATTAGAAGTAACAATGCGTCATTAAACTTGAGCAAATAGTAGTACACTTAAAACACACCCTGCGGAACGCCTTCATCCAGAGTAAAGTGGCGATGAATAGAAGAGCACCGAACTGATGATCTGTTTGGTCAAAAGCATTTTAATGAAAAGAGAGTTGTGTCCGAAACCTCCGTTAGCTGAGCTACTTGAACTGCCTCTGACGTTGTATCATGCTTTTTCATGTCAAAGAAGATACCAAGAACCATCCCACCAGTTGAAAAGGCTTCTCGGATGCCATGGTCTAGTTTTAACAAGGGGTCCGTGGTCGAACGATTTTTGCGAAAGCCAAACTGAAAATGCTTGGCGACTCTCCAGAACAGGAAAGTACTGAAACCATTTTCTCCACACTATAGGGTATGGTATTTAGTATATTTATATCTTCTGGTTATCCATTGGCTTCGATCTTTCCCAGGTTTGTAGATAGAACACAAAAGCTAAGATCCAAATAGATGGTGGTTATGATTCTGATCCGATCGTTAGAGAGATCCAAAAATGTTGGTTGAGGACAGTATGACGGATACGATATACGCAAACGCGCCTGGACCAAGAGCACCACCTTTGCTACCGCCAGTAGCGATACCGTGCGTAAGATGGTTGTAGGTATGATCTTTCCCTTTCGCTGCTGAGTCTGGCAGTGCTGTGTCAGTTCTTAGTTTTTGAAAGGCTTCAGTGTATGTGGAATGAACTCGAAATGGCTAGCAAAGCTTATTATAACCAACAGATTCGCTACCACGCAGGATGAGATCACATCAAAGGCATTTAGCCCAGATAATGAGACTGTGGTGAGGTTATTGGAAAGGGATGAGATATTTCTTCTGTGTAGAACTTTCCAGCACTTGTAGTGGGAGCGTGGTTAACAAATGATATAAGCCCAAAGATGTTTACGCGGTTTGACGATTAATTCGCTGAGATCTCACAGGCTTGCTTTATAAATAACTACGTTTAGTAAAGTATCTTTTGTACAATTGGGTAGAGTTTCTCTTCCTCCGGTTGGCTTAGGCACTTCAACCACCAAGGGTTGCCGACCGCTGCCTGAGAAGTTCAGAGTGGAAGCCTGCATGCCGAGATGATCACTTTCAAAGCAGCCAAAAGGCATCATCAAACAGCTGAACGTTACAAAGGGGAAGAGAGACAGCTGTGGTCTGATAAAGGGAGTTCACCTGCCTGATCATAACGCCAGCTGAGTTCAGATTGGAACAAGCTCATTAATGCCATAACACTGCCGCCTAACAAATAATCAAAGTAATTAGGTAAACAATCACAAGTGGATCGGGAAACAAAAGAATATCGATGAAGAAGAAGTGTGTGAATCAACGTTCGCAGTTGGGAGTCCGTGTTATGATCCCAGGAAAAGGGGGTTAGAGATCGAATGGGTTATTCAGATCTCTGATGAAGTATTGTGAGTCACCTCACAAGGTGTAAGAGGCTGAAGTCACCTGAAGATAACAAACCGGATAGATGTTTGAGCATCACTGTTGACCTTAGTACAAATCACCACTGAGCCAAGGTAGATTGACATGGTAATGTCGGGATGATAGCAATTTTGCCATACCAAGAAGTTTAATATTTGAGAGAATCAGAAGAGGGCAGATTTGGGGAAATTATTATTCTTGACCCTCCCATCATTGTCACCTCTTCTGGCAGAAGTTAACGTAGTAATTATATTCAGATGGTTGAAAGAAAGTCACGATGACATAGTCGAGGTTCCTGCAACATATACACTTTGGTGTACATGTTTATTAGCGTTGTTCAAGTTCTTCTGAATATAATGACAACGACAATCCATTAAGAGTGAATGGTGAGTTATGAATATATGATGGTGGTCTATTAGAGACAATGGTCTCTATGTGACTGGGGGTAGAGGTGGGTTCAGATTGAGAAGGAAGGTTGAGACGTGGGTCTCACGAGGATGGGAACAAACCTAAAGAGGTGGCTACATACCCGAGATTTATTAGGCCAGTGGACATCTTAGGAGGAATTTTCAGATGTACAGAAAGAGTCACCATGAATGTGAGTGTTGAATTCAACCGAATCCAACTTGTTATGTGGATTTGGTTGGTTAATAGAAGAGCATCCTCATATTTGTTATTGAGAGCAGTATCAGAATCCTCTTTACAAGCAGATTCAGAAATGGAGGAAGATAGAGTTGCTCATGGAAATGTGGGTGTAACCAGAAGGGTATTGTCTTTTTGAGAATGTATTGGGGTTATAACATCGATTTCCAATATGGGATTCGATGAATTGGCAAGGCCAGATTCTGAGAAATTTTCCAGTACCATCATGCGAAGATTTTGGGAAATTGGGTAGTTTGATTATAATGATAACCTGGTCATCTTTCATGCCTGAATAGAATCAGAACGCTAGATGTTTTTACATGCTCATGTTGAATTGAAGTTTTCCATTCACCCTTTCTGGAAGTGCAGGAAGCATTAGAAAGAGAATAATACTCTAATTAAGTCTACTGTTGTTATCCACTCACTGTAAGGAACCCTTAGAGAGAGCTGAAAGAAACTGGGAGAAGAGTTATAGAAGAACTCAGAAGAACTAAAAACCTACCATTTTCATGATGGTTGGTTGGTGGAGTTGTTCACGATAATTGTTTGGGTACAGCCTCTGAAGCCTTTTGCATTTGTCTCAGAAGTAGACTTTATATGAGGCCCTCTGTTGCATTTTTTTACCCCAGATACTGTGTTTTATTAAAATTACTACTGATATTTAGCAATCTTATAATCTTAACTTAAGACACTTTTTTCTGTGCTTTGAAACATCTTTACCAGGGGTTTTAGTAATAGTGGGAGGCGAATTAAGGAACAAAGACCGTCCTCTTGCATAAGTTTGGTGAACCAATTTGGTGAGTATGGGACAGTGTGTCTGGCAGGGGAGTGTTTTCCAAATTTTAGATTGATGGAATAAATTTAGCTCACTAAGCAGTTTGTTGAGAAAGCACATTCAGAGTAGTTTGTTACTTAGCTTTTAATGGGATTGAATCACATGCTTTTAAAATTTTGGTGGTTGGCAGGTGCAGCAACAGGTAGACTCTGGCTGCAGTACTGCTTGGAGTTTCAAACGAAATTGGGCAGAAACTCTAGGATAGGGCTGTGCCAATGGGAATAATATGCGAGGTAAGAGCTGCAAAAATTGTATGAATATCTTGATTTGGCTGATATTTTTCATTGAGCTGGCGTATAGCACCCTCCTGCTCACCTATGTATGAAGATAGCTTCAAACTGCCCCAAACAGGTAAGACAAGATTTAAGATAGCCACCTGGTCCTTACAGTTTCTAAGAAAGAGGTACTTTCATGGAGTAAATGAATTTTCCTGCAGATTAAGATATCTTCCTATCCCAGTATTTTCAGATGACCAAACGTTGATGATTGAAGGTTGGTTCAATTTCTGAGGACAACTAATACTGTAATTTCTAAACTTATTTTTGATCTTGTAGGTGGATATGTAATAAAATGTATAAATTGGGATTTGGTTTGTCAGGAGTTTCCAAGAGGGGGAAACTATTAAATGTTGTTACAGAAAATTTGATATCTGTTGAGTTCTCCAAAATATTAGCTGAAGTCTCTGTCTCTCTGAATAGGTGGCAAAGTGCCTTTACGTTTCTAATGTCATCAGAGAAATAATAGGAACATCTCCAAGAGACGTTAAGGATGATAGAATGGAACTTTGATCGGTTAGCAGCTTTTACGAGAATGGACCCATTCCTCATCAATGTGACTGAGGTTTTCAACCCCAGTTTTTTTGTAGCGCCTACTGAGAGAAGTTTAGTTCAGCCCAGCAAGAGTTTTGGTAAAGTGATCGGGCATGTAATACATCGGGAATGGAAAGGCACCTGCTGATATCTTGAGGTACATGATAAACGAATGGAGAACGACTATTACAAAATTCTGTGACGTCTTGAATCGCTAAACTGAGGTGCCTGGAGGCTGGTTGGTCGACGAATCGATTAAATGCCAGCGACCTCGGTGCGGCAGACGATTAGCAAACTCCAGAAAACAGGGCCCAGAAGTGGTAGGACCAGCGTAAATAGCAAAATTGATATGTAATTATTGTTATAGTTATGTTGTTCAGCCACCTTGAGCCAAACATCGTTATTTGTTCAAGGGCTTTTCCGCTGTACTTACCTACAAACTGTTCCATGGATGAACAACATAACAATAATGCAAATGAGATATAAACGTAAATAACAGGATACCGGAAAAGTGTATATTTCATAAGGAAGGGTAATCCTCTTCTCCACAGCAGGTCACAATCCAGAGACCCACACAACCACCTACCCACCCCGTAGGGTGGGCTGTGGATGTGGCCTCGGCAGATCCTCCCAGAACTCTAATACGTCGGTGACCCGCACCCGTTTACCAAAGCACGGCAGTACCCAATCTTCTTACGCAAAGGCATTATACAATAATAAAGTGAACAGCTCACCAGGTTAGCCAGGGCTCAGGTTCC
>JABUQX010112634.1:12500-15000 GCA_015478945.1 Trachelipus rathkii
CATATATGTGTATAGAACCTAAAAAAAAAAAATATATATATACATATACATATATATATTATGTTATATATATATATATTATATGTTATATTATTATTATTGTTATTATTATACATATATAGGTTATTATTATTATTATTATATGTTATATATATTATTATATTATTATTATATTATATATATACATATATATATGTTAAATATCAGTATAATAACGCAATTGTAGCGATGAGAGTAGTCCTATAATGGGAAGATACAAAATTACTTGATTCCTTCTGGGATTTGAACTGATCGTCATGGCAATGAGGAATATGCCCGATGCCATACAACCGACAACTATCCTCCAACCCCAAAAAGTTGGATTCAAGAACAGCTGAGGTCGAGTCTCGTTGCAGCACACACCAAGGTAAACCAGCTCACTCTATCCTCGTTCTTAATTTTGATAGCGAAGACAGATATTATCGCATTGAAGATGTATAGCAGTAAACTGATACGGGAAGAAAGAAATTACGCCTTCTTTCGGTAGTTGAATCACAGCTGTTGCGAATGAGGATACCAACGATGCTAGCGCCGTCTCGGTTGGAGGATACGCAAGGTAGTATCGTATATTATCCACCGCAACAGGCGGTGTCTAATCCCAGAGAAGGTACTTTATCTTCCCATTATGGACTTTTTCTTTATTTAGCATCTTCTAATTGCGATTAATATGCGTTTATATCTGAAAATATAGTGAACGAGGATAGGACAGCTGGACACCGGTGATGTCACCTTGGATTGCTTCAGCGTTTTGAGTAACTGCTCAATTCCAGCTTTTTGGCTGAGACAGCCTAGTTATGAGCATCAGTATTGTCCGGCCCAACAGGCGGCCCAACCGTAGCGCAGCAATTTTATCTTCCCAATATAGTTCTTTTCTTGTATATAGATATATATTATATATATATATATATATATAGGCAGGTAGGTGGAGTGAGGAGAGATATAGAGGTATGTATATATATATATATATATATATATAGCAGCATATATATATATATATATATGAAAGTGGATAAACTGGGTGAAATCTTATTTTACTGCCTTTCAATAAGTAAGAAATAGTTATTTACCTTTTGTTTTATTACTTTGTTTATTGAAACAGGGAAATATATATATATATATATATATATATATATATATATAGAGATATATAGATATATAGAGTATATATATATATATATGGTATATATATATATATATATAGAGAGATATAGGTATATATATATATGCCAAACTCCAGATTAGGGGCACAGATATATCTCGAAAAGACACTTACAGAAAACATCATATATTTAAACTATATAAAGCTTATTACCAGAATGTTAAAAATATGGGCCAGAGTCGACTGTAGCAGGGAGCCAGTCCCCTGTCGTCCACCGCCAATATGTCGAGAGACCCCGACTCTTCCATCTTGGTGGTTATCCTTGATCTTTTAGCAAAACACACAAAAATTAATATTAATTTGAAAGAAAATACACCAAAGACATTAAAAATTATTTTCCTATCTTTAATATTTTGTTTGTTTTTAATTAATTGATGAAGTTTAAAATGATTGTCCCTTACTTTTACCACAGGAATGCACAAGACATGTAACTTCGTAATTTTTCTTATATCACTTAAATGTTACATTTAAACATATCAAACTTCATAGCAATTAAAGTATGTAAAACAAACAAAAACAAACAATCAATGTACTTTATTATCGTAAGGAAACAATCACCAGAGTATGTTTCCAATATATCTTCATTACGACTCGATTTGCGGGTCCCTACCAACCTTCTGCCAGTAAAAAAATTATGTTATCAGTAAATTATAATTATTTTTTAACGTACATCTTTCATTAAAAACCATACGGTATTTTATAATTTTACACGCTAAAACAAATGTTATTAGTATTTTAAAAGCTTCCTAGTTTTAGATATATCTTATAACTTAATCGTTGGGGTTTCCTGAATATATATATATATATATGTTATATATAGGTAGAAAGATATATATAGGCGCATATACAGGTTATAAGGTGAGTATATATATATATGTTATTATATATATGGTATATATATATTATATATATATATATATATATGTATATACACATATATATATATATATATATATATATATATATATATATATATATTAGTATATATGTATATATATATATATATATATATATATATATATATATATATATATATATATATATATATATATATATATATATTATAAGTATATGTTGGTTTGAATGTACTGTGCCAGCTGATGAAGACCGCAGATGTTTTGAATTATAAGAGGAAAAGAAATACTAAAAGGTGTATACGTAGGAGAAAACAATAGGTAAATGAAGAAGTTTGGAAGGAGGGACACTTGGGACTACAGAATAGAAGCTCTTCTGAATAAAGCAAAAGGTTAAGAATGGAGAACAGGGGAATCTGCTTAGAATAATGAAGAGATGGTGCTTTTG
>JABUQX010112634.1:25000-40000 GCA_015478945.1 Trachelipus rathkii
TTTAGGTAAAATTTAATTAACTTAAGTTCTTTTGAGAAAAACAAATAACGCCAGCTTGATCTTTTGTCCAGATGGAGGATCATAAAGAAGGGAAACCATTTTTATGGCCTATGTAATTAGGTAAAATTTAATTAACTTAAGCTCTTTTGAGAAAAACACGAAGACCTTTTACAGTATGAAGATATAAAAGGATTATCCTTCTAAAGATGTTTCTTTAAGATATAAAAAGATTAATAGGTAAAATGTAATTAACTTAACCTCTTTTGAGAAAAACAAATAAAATACTTCATAAATAAAGATAACCTTTTTTCGGGATACAACGCTATTCCTGTACGGACTTAAGGAAAAACCTTTCGTTAATTATATTGTGCCCAAAATATTTTAGTTGTTTACAGGGTAAATGTTTATCGGTTTCTTGTTTATAAAATATGCAAATGTAAATTGTACCTAACCTTCGAAAGGTTTCAAACCTGCATAGAACGAGGGCGTTTCCGAGGCTTGGAGCTCCACCCCATACCCTATGCATGGGTATAAAAGACTAAGTAACTCGGAGTATAACATCAGAACTGTGTTTACTGAAAAGTGTTATCCCTCTTCAAGACCAGAGCCGCATTTAGTAGAAAAGTATTATTAGGTAAGAGTTTATATATTAAATATTATATATATATATATATATATATATATATATATATATATATATATATATATATATATATATATATATATATATATTTAATATTTTGGAGGGTTATTTACGTTTTCAAGTGAAATTTTATTTTAAGTTTGCGAACGCAATTTAATTATTTATTTATTTTTATTTAATTATTTATATACATTTAATATTTTGGAGGGCGATATACGTTTTCAAGTGAAATTTTATTTTAATAATTATATATATTATATTATATATATATATATATATATATATATATATATATTATTATATTATTATTATATTGTAAAGAGAGACATATATATTACATATATATATATATATATAAATATATATATATATATATATATAAATATATATTATTAATATATATATTATTATGTTATTATTATTATTATTATTATATATATATATATATATATATTATATATATATATATATATATATATATATTAATTTATTATTTATTATATATTTTTATATATATATATATATATATATATATATATATATATATATATATATATATATATATATATATATATATATATATATATATATATATATATATATTTAATATTTTGGATGGCTATTTACGTTTTCAAGTGAAATTTTATTTTAAGTTTGCGAACGCAATTTAATTATTTATTTATTTTTATTTAATTATTTATATACATTTAATATTTTGGAGGGCGATTTACGCTTTCAATGTTTCCTAATGAGAGTATCGAAGATGTGGTAAAATTTTTTTTTATGGAATAGTCTATTAATAATAAAATGATATTAAATAAAGGTGAGTTAAACAATTACAATTACCATCTGTCAGGTAACCAGCCTGACCCTACCGCATTCTCTACTACTATTACCTTTCCTAGACCTGGTCCATATACTATGGCTGGTTACTTCTTCTCCTACACCTGAGGGATCTCAATTTGCGAAATTTCACCGATTTCGTCGACTTAGCAAAAACTAACCCGAACACCCTAACTAGTGCCCCAACGGCCAGGGCAATTCCGTAATAGATCCTAGTACTACCCGTAATCAAGTCGTACTTCAACATTCGTTTACTCCCCTATATTTCGCTGCACCCCCTCAACAGGAATGTAAAAAGCATGAAACTGGTACATTCTCATATAGATGTATTACATACTGAGATCCGCTACCGTTATATCATTATATATTCCCAAAACTTCTATTACTTGAGCACAAGAACTATTCCTCTCATAAGGGCATCACAAAAACCCTAGGGTTTAGAAGACCCTCCAGTCACATTGGAGTATTGAGAGGGATTAATCTCATTATCTCTAGTAAAAGCTGAGCTAACCGAAATCTAGTTATTACCATTTTGAATCCTTAACATTTCTTGGCAAATATTCCTCTTGTTTCTACCTAACGGAATTTGTAAATAAGATAACATCAATCAAAGAGCTATCTATTTTTTTGTCCCTATTCAGTTAAAGTTACGCCAGACACAGCTGTCATTTTGGAATAATCCAATTATCAGAAGAAGAGTACATTTCCTGAGTCACATCCAACATTATAGATTTCCCTCGCCGGGAAAACTCCTGAACAAACTACCAATATTCTCTCCCGTTTCTACTAGATCGTGTTTATAAATACATCTTTATTATATTCATATGCTATAAGGTCAAGAAATAGTTCACTAGTACTATGTAGTATCGAGTCTATATATTAATCTTCGATCACTTCATAAGTCAGAAACGTTGTCTTTCAAATGTCAAGGGATGTATTTGGATTTTATTATAGCCCTACAAATAATACTGTAGGTGGAACAATGAGGAAGTACATAATTGACTCCTAATCTGCGGTATGAATTTATTTCACCTCATCCATGTGAAAATACCTATACTAAACTGCAGATAAACTGTAAAGGATCCCCACTATGTTGTCATTCTTTTCAAATGCCCGTATCTTATACCGTGTTTGAACAGGAGGTTTTAAAGCTATGTACTCGAACGAGAAATATTTGAAGCAGGATTAAGTAATCTATATCACCAGCTTCATGAAAAATGTCAGACAAACAAAATCAATCTTAGCGCCTACAATTACATGAGCTACTCACCCTAACGCCTCACAGTTAGTTTAATTATATCCGCCAACACAACTCCATCCTACTAAATATGACTCACTCTCATTATAATTCCTTTGAACTCGGTAGCATATATACATGCAACCAGTCTACTCATGTACTGCCCATCAGCTAACCAACTCCAAAGTAGCACGATATAAGCAGCCTTGATTCGAAATCTTCATCTTCCAAAGAGCCACCATACATAGCCTTATCTTGTATGTATTACATCATCAACAGCTACCTAATGAAAGCTATATGATCTAGCTCAACTCAATACAAAAATTTTGGAAACACTTCCTGCAAGACCATCTTGGAGTTCTCCATATTCTCACTATCAAATTGGTTCACCAATTTATGCAAGAGGTAACGGTTCTCTTTTTGTCCCACTTATATTACGCTACTCCCACTATTTACTAAAACCCTGGTAGATGTTTAAAACACCGAAAAGAAAGTCGCCAAGTGTAAGCAAAGATACCATTTGCGCTCACATATATTATAATTGAGGCAAACCGAGATCCTCATTAAATAGCAATAACACATATAAGTAACCCAGATGTAATAAATGCAAACTCAGAAGAGACCCATTCAAGCCCATTGATTACTATCTTAATGAGACAAATGCAAAGGCCTAATTCAAAAAGACTGTTACCCAAACAAAAACGCATCACTAATGAACAACTCACCAACGCAACGCATCTAATAGTCCTACAAGACAGTTTTTTCCTCGAACTCTTTTCACAATATGATAAATTCTTCTCCGAGTTTCCTTTTTTCCAGCCTCTGTAGGATTCACTACCCTAACGTAAGATGAATGGATAACGAGCGGCCATCTCACAACATTTGCTTGATGCGATGACCCATTCTCTTTGCTAATGCAATTACCTTAGCTACTTTCCTGAAAAGGTTGTAATGGAAAACTAGTACTCCACAAACGTCACGTATTCGCAAACCGCTCTAAGCGTATCTGATGTACTTAGATTGGAATGGACATAGTAATGATGGGCCGCAGAGGTCCTCTATATTAATTCATAATCAACTACCCATTCCCAAATCATCCGCTATGATATAAATACTTAGGAAAATCTCCAGACCAGATCCCGTATGCCCAATTCATCAAATCCCATTAATTGAGAAATCGATGATCGGTAACCCTCAATACATTCTCAAAAAGACATATACCTACTTTCGTGAGATAACACTATCCCTTCCCCATTATCCATGGTAAACCACTCTATGCCCTCCACATTTTCGATCATGCTTAATGTACCAAGCGGGTTCTGAGATATCTGCTCTCACTAATAAATATGAGCATTTAACGCAATGCTCATCTATTAACCAAACCAAACCAACATAATATTACTAACTGATTTGGTTGAATCAACTTATCTTATATCGCATTCATCGTGAAGCTCTTCACCAAATTACTAATCTGAAAACTTACCTCCCTAAATAATAGATGTAATCATTAACACCTAAAAAATCTCTGTGGTATTGACTACCACTTAACAGACCTCAGGTTTTTGTTCCCCTTCACTCGTCGAGACTCCACGTCTCAACCTTCCACTCTCATCTGAACCACACCTCTAACATTATACCCACTATATTATTATTTTATTTTCATATATAT
This sequence comes from Trachelipus rathkii, assembly GCA_015478945.1. Taxonomy (NCBI): domain Eukaryota; kingdom Metazoa; phylum Arthropoda; class Malacostraca; order Isopoda; family Trachelipodidae; genus Trachelipus; species Trachelipus rathkii. The sequence goes on from JABUQX010112634.1 coordinate 29,393, forward strand.
ATATGATATTATATATTACACCCAAGTAAAATCACATAGAGATCAAAATTGTCTCTAATAGAACCTGAACCATCATAATATAATCATAAAACTAACCATTGACTATCATTATTCGCTGTCAATGGATTGTCGTATGGCTATTACTCTATATATTCGAAATAGAACTTGTTTTCAACTAATAACATATTGTACAAACCAAAGTGTATATGTTTTAGCAGGAACTTCGATCATTATGCATCGTGGACTAATTTCTAACCATTCAGAAAAAATCGCTGCGAGTCATGTTACCTCTATGAGAAGAGGATGGTTCACAGGATACAGGGGGAAGCATGTGGCAGAGGTAATAAGCTCATTCACAATCTATCCCCTATTCCCGCAGTCCCTCTCCAAACCAAACTTCATGCAGTAATAGCGGCACAGAGTTCTCTACTCTTGCCACTCTGAGCATCTACTACTTTTATATTATGTGAGTCAACATCTCTACAGCTCGACGTAATTCGGGAGATTTACTAACGTCGACTTAGCAAGATCTTTTTCAACTATGCGTATCCTTGCTTGGTGCACGTTTGTTATACTGGATTCACTCAGGTCAGGGCCTGAGGTTCGTCTTGTGACTTTCACACACGGCTACCAGCCCTACCCTTCCTTATGGGGTGACTCTGTTCACTTCATCTACTTAGTCTTAAGAGTCTTTAATCAGAGTTCTCCCTAAAACCTCTACTTTTCCACTGCGGCATTCAGGGATATATATATATATTTTATTGCTTAACACTGAAGGATCTCAACCTAGTGAATCGTTTAAGATACACACATCTTCTTTCTTTGTATGATTATTCCTTTATAGCTTCTCATTACCCTATGGATCGTTTTAACCTGAAGTCCCTAGCTTTGATTAATTTATTCGGCAGCGATCAATTAACCTCAATACAGCAAATTAAATGAGGCTTGTATCCAGCCATGCAAAAACCCACTCCAGCTGGAGCGCATATGAATCGAGCGATGTGGCTCCTTATTTAATCAGACCACCCTATGCACCTTTTTCTCGTCTTATCAAAACGAATTATCCTGACTAGTGATGAATGCCTTTGCTTCTTCCAGAAAGTAATCATCTCGGTCAGCCGTGAAAGCTGCATCCCGCAGTCTTCCTCAGGCAGCGGTCGGTCAACTACCCTATATTATGTTTGGTTCCCTAGAGTGCTGACATAGCCAATCTCAAGAGAAGAAGAAGATAGAAAACTCTATAAAGGTCAAATACATATACTATAAAGAACCACGTACCACCCAACATGAATTATTTTTAAATGAGGCAGCCGCAGCGAGATCTTAAGGCGAATTTAATCTTACATAATACGCGTAAACAATTATTTTTAGTACTTATATAAATCTGATAACTGTTAACTTACCACAACCAACAGAAATATTCTCCGTCGCTCCAATAACTCCATAACTCCACAGTCCTCGATAATGGTCCCTGATGTAACTGATTAAACGTAATCTCCGCTATCTACTGCGGTGGTAGCGGAAATGCGGTTTATGGATATATAAGCTTTGCTAGCCAATTATCCGATAAGTTCATTCCGCTACATTCTTGAGCCTTTCAAAAACTGAGAACTGAACATCATAGCAATCTTATGAGTCCAGTTCACCCAGATAACTATTCAACAGCGATATAGTGGAAGTATAGACAGCTATGAAAGAAGTGTTTTAAACCCGATTGTCAAGAGTATCAAACTTAGCACTTGCTAGTTAAGCATAGTACGTAGCGATAATTTCGTATTTTTCTAGACACGATTTCGTATATCATATAGCCAAGTCTATACATCCCTATCCTCGGCATCAGCATTAATTTTGCTGTAATTTATTAACAGAATCTGGATCGAATCTCCTTTTCCATCTATTGGGACTACAGCTTTTGTAATTCTATCCCCCAAACCTGGGAAAGATCCGAAAGCTGTGCGTGATACCAAAGACCTAAATTTTCACTGACCTTGCAATATATATAATTTTTATCCTGTAAATTAATGAGAAAATGGTTTTCAGGCCGCTTATCTCCCTGTTCTGGAGGTTTCAGCCAAAGCTTTTTCAAAAACTTACTAGTTTGGCTTCCTAGCTAAAATCGTTCGATCCTATGGAGAGCGGATCCCCATGTTATAAACTAGACACACGACAAAATCCTGAGAATAGCCTTCTCAATTAGTGGGTAATGGTCTTGTGTCTCCTTTGAACTTGAATTCAAGCTTACGACACAACATGGAGAACGCGGGATCTCTCCTTAAACTCTCATTTCGCATCGGTTTTCGCGGCATACTTCCTCTTTTCATTAATATGTCTCTTTTGTCAATAAACAGATCCATTAATACCAAGTTCGGTGCTCACCTCTATATTCTGAGTTCCAGTCCACTGTTACTCTGAATGAAGGCGTTCCGTCAGGGTCGTTGTTCTAATAGTGTACTTACATTTGCTCTGGTATTATAATAGAGACATTTGTACTTTTCTATTCCAGCGACGGTCATTTTCTTCTATGTTGATTGACCTTGCGTTTATATATAGCGGTGCTAAGCTGCTTTTCTCGAACTGGCAATTTTTAACTAGCTTGTAAAATATTTCAACTAATGGGGTATACTCCATGGCTTCCATTTTATCTCACCACAAAACTTCAAGAGTGCTAATCAAAGAAAAAAAGGAAATCGAAGAACTTGCCACCTCCTTCCAGCGAACCTAATTTTATATATGGCTCGCTCCAATTAATCCTGTAACCTCAAGGTGAGGGTCAAATTTCTAGGACTCTAATCCTAGACGACCACTTAACATATTATATCACTCGATATTAATACTATAAAAAAAACAACTTGTCAATCTATTAATGCGCACTTGATCACTGTTATCGATTAGTATTCATTCTCTAGTCGCTTTCAAAATCTGGGTGCCTGATTAACTGCAAAGTCCCTTTTTACGTCTATATATTAGCCCTATTATAGTTAGATCGAAGCTTGAGACTACCTGGCTGAGTCGGGTAAGGAGTATTTCTGTTTGGTTCAGGAGTACTCTCCCTACCGCGAATTAGTATGCTGCGAATATCATAATTATCTATGTGAATTCACCATAACTAATAATACGAAGTCGAATCGTAATTCTGCCACTATCTGTCATGGAGCTCTTCACTGATCGAGTCATCCATCCGGGTAAGTCTTGAAAGTTGAAGCCCAATGTGAATGCCACTCTCATTCTTGCTAGAAGTAGAATAATCATTCATGTGCACAAGTTACTTTCCTTCGTTTTCAAACCCCAAGCTGTTACCAGAGATTCCTGCCCTGCATCCTTTGGGATTAAATTATCCCTGGCTGGAGGTGCCTCAGATAATCCTAATTACTGGGAGTTGACTTCATTTGCGAAACGACGGCTCTATTTACAGTTCTGTTATAATGTTCCTCTAGATTATATCCATCTTTTGATATCAAAGTGCTAGGGAGACACTTCTATTATTCAAAGTAGCATATTAAATGTGTATAATTCATACTATTTGTCTTTACGTTCCATAGTTTGCGGTTATTTCCCCGACTCCGCTTTATGTGTAATTTTATTATGTTTAAAAATGAATTCTTCTTTTCCCATATTAGAAATTAATTTTATCTTGTAGTTAAATTAATTTTTTTAAGATCATTCATTAATTAAATAAAAACTAAAACGAACCTATAGACCCTATGCATGGCGTGCTGGTGTGTATGCAGTCGTCGCCCAGACTCGGCTCCGACACATTTATGGCATGCTTGACCGCTCTCATTTCCAATATCCCCTACGAGCCCTATTACCTCCGCCAAATGCGCCCGCTGAGGGCCTGTGAGCGGGCTCGCAGTTAGCTTAATATGAGTCAACTAGCATTCCTTGTCTTCATGTGCGCCCGAGTCAAATTTCAATATGATGAGTTTAACTCCAGTAAATTTTAATTACGAAATGGCAATTATCTAAACCTGGTAACAGTGTAGGTGCATCTCGCTGTCTATCGTATCCCATCGCAGGCTTTCCGGCTACCAATCACGCCTCATAGTTTTCAATTTTCAACAGCAGAATTAAATGGCTATAATGATTGCGCTTTTTCGAATTCTAATCCTTAACCAAACCAAGATCAATCTTATGTCATTTCAGATTCGCTCAGCGCGCTACAAGCGCTTAAACCCCTTATTTAAAAAACAGCAGTCTTACAATGATCCCTTCTTGCAATTGTGTCTAGCGAATTTTTTTCGCTGCTCCATTGCCCAGCAAGGCAATACTAATTCTTTATTTATATATAGGGGGGTAAACTGGATTCAAGATATTCGTAAACTACGCTGTAACAGAGCGACCATAGGATAATTGGCCATCCCTCGTACTATTTTCCGGAGTTGTCTCCAGGTACCATCCCGGACATTGCCATTGTTCTATCATTCATTTTTCGGCTACCTTCCTCTATTAAACGAGAGGGAATTATCATTCGTTTAGATATCACTGCCTATATCCGTAAGTCATCAAGGAGGTGTTTCGTGATCTTATTGGCCCAAAGCGCATAGTTACGAAATGATAATCTGAATAAAAGAGCGAAACTTTATAAAATAAAAGCCTAGATCATAAGTGGATAGAGTGGTTATACTACCTCCATTTATATATATTAGTATCTTATCATCAATATATATATATATATATTATAATAATATTACTATATATATATATAATAATATATTATATATACTATCACATATATATATATATAGACGAAAACTGTTTAGTCAAACGTATGATACTTATATGAGCTAAAAACTGCACTCCCGTAATTGTGCCACACTAATATCATACTCACTGAGTCATATATATAATGTTACGTAGGAACCCCCTCTCGTCCATTTGCTAAATTTTGGTCGTAAGTTATAACCCCGCAATCTGTCGCCATAAATCTTCATTAGATTGTTCCCAGCTTGAAGTACTTTATATTTCAATCAGTATTATTCCGTCATTTTCTACCTACTTTAATCAGATCTATAACACCTTTCCAAAAGTAATTTATCCCATATCTTTTCGGATATCATTCCCACTTATTACTTAGCTAGTAATGCTAGTTTAATCTTGTTTCTTGAATATATAATGATCATAGTGAATATTCTCCATATTAATTTGATATATTTTGTTACGAATACTTAAAAACTAGGGACTTTATAATAATAAGCTAGGATTTTACTTTATTGTTTTAGTTTTTTTAGTTTTAATTTTAATAATTTGAAACTGAATATTATCATTTCTCTAATTAAAATCTTCTATGACGTCCTGAAACATGTATAAGATCCAGCCATTGACCTATATATAGTCCTCTATATTACCGCCAATGGTGTTGATTTTTATTTATTTTCAACACTCATAGCGTGGGGAGCCGCTTTGTTAGATCACGTGGTGGTCCTTAGTATACTGGACTATACAAATATTAGATATATGATATATATATTATTATATTAATATTAATATTAATTTATATATATATATAATAATTACTAATATATTAATAATAATATATAATTATATAATATATAATATAAATATATAATTATAATATAATAATTATATTACAAATAATAATATATATATAATTATTAATAAAATTATGACTTCGATAACGTAAATGTTTTTTAAAAAAAACTTTAAACCATAATAGATAATTAGAGATGTTTGAGGTAAAACATACAAAGTAGTTGATTTAACTGTGTTAAATGTAATGATTGTATGTTTATCATCATAGTAAATGTAATACAAAATATTGTGTTAATGATTTATTATTAAGTATTATGTTATTAATTATTCTATATTGGATTTAATATATTTAATTTGAGTTGAATTATTATTATTATGTATTAGTTATTATTATTATTATTACTATTATTAGCTGTTTTGTTATGTTGTTTTTATTGTTATTTTTTGTTTTATATTTCTTAATTATTATATTAGATATATTATTATTTATTATTTAATATTATTTAATATTTTGTATTATTATATTTTATAATTATTATTTATTAACTATAATACAGTATATATTAAATTATATTAACATACAATAGTGTCTAAGATAGATATGGGAGCTAATAGTGGAATTATCGGGAAAATATTGCTGAATTTTTATATATATGGCTTTTGTAACGTAGCAAGAGTTTTTATTTTTATTATTACAAATAATTTTATCGTGTAAAAATAATTTGAAAGGAAAATGTCTATTATTTATTTATATAAAAATTATTTTAATTACGTTATGTTTCCAGCGAAAAGCTAACATACTCCTACTTACCAAGATATGTACCGAAAAAATATATACTATTTGAGTATGAATTGCCTGAAGCTGAGTGTTATAGTAGTTTTATGGTTTGAATGCTTCCACTTTGGGTTGTATATTTTTGTGAGTATATGAGAACACCTCTTTAGCTGTTGTGTATGGAGATTGGTGAGTGTAACGGTATCCTCTGTATGTTTATTGAAGAGTTATAGGTTTAAGTGATACTCTTATACTTCTTAACTGCTTCCTTACTAAATTTTATGGAGTAACCTTTCCAACAATTATATCTATATATAACTTGAAATATAGCATACTAGAATGACAACTGGAAAGTGCAGAGCTCCTAAGTGGCAACTAGCAAATGACAACTAGACCAGCCTGAGCTTTGATTTACATTTAAATAAATGCTATGACTGTACTGATGGAAAACGGCGAGAGCATACAAAAGGCTCCAGACAGCTATCGAGTGTGCAACTTTTAGCTCGCGTGCACATGACTAAGAGAAGCAGAAGAGTTAGATTGCCTAGTTGCGTACGTATCAATACGTTTACGTGTATCGGTTTCGTGTATGTGGATCTATTATGTGTGCCAGTATTAAGGTCCTGGACGGTAGGTTGCGCAGACTTGTGGAAATTTTCGGTGTAATGGTTGTGATCGCCGCACAGACTATCGTTATTTTAATGATTATATCTTTACGTTTTTAATCCAATCTTGTGGTATCTTATATTGTAATATATGAGGTACATAATGAGTCAAATTATCCATAGATAAATACTATATTAGTGTTATCTATATTAGTATAAATCATATATATATATATAGTCACGACTAAGGTTTTTATCACAAAGAGGATATAGCTACTATAGTAGAGTCATAGTGAGCTCTCTTTCTATTATAATTAGTACATTTGTATAGTATACATATATAATAATATATAAGCTAATAATTTAATTTACCTATAATATTTAATATATTATATACGTTTATATTATATTAGTTATTATACATATATTACGTATATATACTATTATATTTATTACATTAATAATTATATTACTAATTACTGTTTACCTACATTTTAATTTTTATATTATTATCTATACTAGGATTATACTATTATATTATGTATACTGGAGGAATTATACGATTTGTTTTGCTCATTATCATACTATAAGAGACAGCTATTAATCTCGCTTCAAATGGTGGCAGATATATTTTTTTTTACTTTTTTCACTCATATTACTTCACAGCTAGTGGTATATGTAGTATCAGTGCGACTGTAGACAGTGAAAGGAGTCATAAAGAGGAGCCGTCTTCCTCTCATCTTTCGTCCTATTTTACGCGAAAGTATGATATGTTGGTGCCCCCCTGACACATGACCTCCCATCTATTACCCTAGAATAACGTCAAATTAATGACTCCTATATACCCATTATATAATACAAAATGTCAACACTAACTTATCACAATATTAAAAATAAGAAGTTGGTACCAGTTTATTGCAATAAATATGTGTAAATACAAATAAAATAAAGAAAAACTATATTTTATATATTTTATAATTATAAATAATATAATAAAACCTTATATTTAATATATATATATATATATATATAATTATATATAATATATAAATATATATATATATATATATTATAATATATATATATATTAAATTATCTATATATATATTAAATTAATATATTTATATAATATAATATATATATTTATTATTATAATATAAATATATATATATTATTATTAATATATAATATATTAATATATATTATATATATATAATATAAATATATATATATATATATATATATATATATATAATATATTAAATTATTAAATATATAATATAATATATAGTATATATATATATATAATATTTATTTATAATATATATATATTATATATATATCATATATAATTATATATTATATATATATAAATACTATGGCTTAAAATAGGCTTATTATTCAAGATTTTGGTTACTAAGAAAGGAGAGAATCAATGTAATTGTCAACGCTGTTTTAATGGGCGAAATTAGAAATTTGCATAAAATGGTAAATGACATTTTGGGAAAGAGTATTGTATAATGTTCTTTAAAAAGGCGGGAAAAATACATTGTTAAAGACTATAGTAATACCTTATACTTTTGCATATTTGTAATTAATGAATAATTAATTCAATATCTATCCAGATTCTCAAACCTATTAATTGTTAGCACATTCTGCAATTCTTCCCAAATGTATATATATTTACTAATTCTTTATAACGCAACCACAACTTAATAATTCCTTACTATACCCGCTCCCTACGGCAAAAATAATGAGTATTCAATCACCTTACATTTATATTTGATATATACCTTCATATATATATATAAATTTATACTAATACTCTATAGTGCTATCCACGTTTCCTTAGATTGATACTTATGATTCTTTAATGGCCCATATGGTTATATAATACTAAATTTATTTGATAGAGATCATAATTATATATATTTTTTATACTAGTATACTATTAGTTTAACACTACTGAGTTAGATTTATGACTACTACATATAATATAATATATATATTAATATAATACCCATTAGCTCATTCATCTTTATTCGACTAGGCATATAATTACATAACTAATTTTATAACAAAAAATTAAATATGCATATATAGGTAGAATGTGAATAATAATCACAAAGATGGGTAAAATTCGTCTGAACTATTTCAATTAAGGTTCTCGAACTTTTTAGTCCTGATCGCCATCATTCTCAGAGCAAACTCTGGTTCAATATACTTCGAAAGGATGATGAGTTCTGTAAAAGTTGAGATAGTTTTTTTCTTAGCCCTAAAAATCCGAGTATAAAAAGCGTCTTTGAGATCCCCTCTCATTTGCAATGATTATTAAACACTTCTTTTCAGATCAACGAGTACGACATGTTTCATTTTCCACCACTGCAATGTAATCAAGCAGAGATGTCAGCACTTTAGCCTTGGTTTGTCTGCATACTGCCTATATGTTTTTATATAATCTGTGAGCCCTTGATATAGACTTTTGTCGCTGTATCTAGCATGGTTACTCTTTTTAGTTATGATCATCTGGTAAAGTCCAAAATACAACTGACCTGCTGTACACAAGTCTGGTAAGCCGTCTACTTGCTAAGCGCCTGCTCTCTGTGTTACTCTGGCGATTATATAGTTTATAGACTTATATAATCTCTTTAATAGTTACCGCATATAGAGGTATATGTACGATTTATCACTTGCTGTATGTCATTAATCTTGTTTAGGGTGAAGATCTATATGTTCATTATAACGTGAGAGAGATATATCATCCTAAATCGTTTATTTTTTATGTCATTATTCAGTTTTGTAGTCGCTTTGCTTCGCAACCTTTTCATTTCGCTAGTTACTCGCCTATCACGCCTCAGTCAAGGAGCAATGAAAATGAAAATAACTCATTAACATTGTTCATCACCCGGCTACAATGAGTAAACACTGAGAGATAGTTATCATGTTCTATTATAATATAATATCAGAATTTTTGAAAAATACTCTTATTATATCTAAAGCTTTCATAATGTATATCTTCAATATCTTCATAAAGTATAAAAGCTCATAAATAAACTTTTTAATCTGAATACTGTTGCGATTTGGAAGTCGTATTTGAGTTCAATGTTCCACAATGATGTGCTAACTCCGTAGTTTTTTCTCTAACCCACATCATTCAATTTGTAGTCTTAGCTAAATTAAGAATTGATTTTGCTTTGTCCAATGGTATAGTTGTTTCTGAAGATCTGTATTTTGATACACTTCACTTTGCATATATTTTTTGAGACAACATTTGATGCTTTCCCAAATACTTTTACTTTGAAAAACACAAGACAGAGAAATATTAACTCAAAAATTTTCGAAACTGCATACTGAACCAAGGGCTTCGTTTCTTTCACTTGACTTCTTAATCATAAATATCACTTGAAATAAGAACTGCGAAATACTTTTGAAAAATTTGTTTTAATTGCTAAGTAAGGGAATCATACTTGGATGACCAGCTAGTTGGACACAATTTTTTTATTGTTTTTGTGATGCATTCGTTATTTGTTATTGTTGAACAGCTGTAAATTCCTTGCCACCGAGCTTGTACTGAAACTCGAAATACGCATATACTTTTCCCAGTTTTGATCATAAAAATTTTTGAAGAACCATTATATCTTTTACACAGATTCATTAAGAATTAAATTTAAAATTAATGAGTGCAACAATGAATGTATTCTGCATTTGGAACAATTTTCTATTAAGTCCTGAATATTT
>JABUQX010112635.1:0-15000 GCA_015478945.1 Trachelipus rathkii
TACATATTATCTACTTTAACTACTGAATATATTACCTTAATAACGCACTTTTGTTCTTCACCAATATATGATATCTAATATATACATATCAATATCTGTATATAACTATACATCATATCTTTGCCATAAAAACATATATAAAGCATATTTTTATATACCTATTTATGGGACTACTACTACTATTATATTATATATATATATATATATATAGATAGTATATATGATAAATAGTATAATAAAATATATATAAATACTAGTATATAGTATATACTTATTAATATTTTATTCTATAAAATAATCCAAAGTTCCTTTTATCTTCCTTACCCTTATTAGTTATATAAAGTATATTACTAGCATCGCGAAGACGACTCTGATGTAACTAAAGAAACTATACAGCAGCATGAAAATAAATCATATCATTTTAATTTCTTTTTAATTCGAGACCATTTTTAACATGAAATAAATAAAAAATTCAGAATAACCGTTTTTAAAAATTTAAACTCTGTTAAAAATAGTTTGGAAAATTACGGTTTTTTGAGACCAGATTAGCCTCAAGTCTCCGAGGGAGGCAGGCAAGGTGTGCAAATGTATGAATCTCTTTTTTCTTTTTTATACTCAATAGAAATTTTTAATATATAATAAACAACAAATCAAATAATTAGAAGGATGTCGAGGTTCTTGGCCTCCAAGCGCGGGGACGACAGGTGGGATCTGTCTTCGGCTACCTCTGTCTTTTCGTCTGCGCCGTCGGTCGAAGGGCCTCCTAAAACCGGGAAAAACATATTTTTAAGCATTGCTCGCAGAGGCAAATAATAACGAAAAATACAACTATTTCTGGTAACATATAGTGGTTTCTTATTACTTATGCAAGTGAATTGGGACAGGTTGATGGATATGTTTATAACGCTTGCAGACGGTAAGATTATACTAATTGATTCTACATGGTGTTAATAATAAGATATTAGAATGAGTTAAATAAAAAAATTATAGTTTCAATCTTACTAATTAGTGGCTTAAAGAAATGTATTTATTTTCCTGCTCAGCTGTTATACCTTTTGTTCTTAAAAGTTACATTGCTAATTAATACTTCATCTGCATCGTCGCACTTTTGATGGGCTGGCCATATATTATATATTCCCTACTACAATTAATTATTTAATAGATATTTAATATGTTATGGTGGCAATTAACATATATAACTACAACCTATAATAATAATAATATCAGTTATCTACAATACAGTTAATATATATACTCTATATAGTATAAATATATTATTCATTCATAATATTAATAATGGCTCATATAGTTGGGATTGTGTGGTGTGGGTGTGGGTGGGTGGTGGCGAGAATGGTTTGTGTGTGTAGGTTTTATATATAAGTATGGTGTAGGTCGGTCGCTTCCTATAAAAGATGAAGGCTATTATTAGTAATTCCACGGTATCGAAGATTAAAAGAATTTGGGAGTCTCACGACATCTACACTCAAAGCAATGAATATAATTGACATTTAACTGGTATTCTTAGGATTATTTTATTTTAGTAACACGAAACGTCAGTTTTTTCTTACTTATTATATATTTAATAAGGAGGTCTAGGATCGATTAAACGTCGTTGGAAAACTTTATATTTTTTCACATAATGCTAAAAATGGCGCGAAGAAAATTAACCTGAAAGATCTTATCATTTTCTACCTATAATAGAACTTTTTTCGATTTATTTATCTTTTATATTACTTTAATTGAGTAAATCTTTCAATAATTATTTGTAAAGAATTTCTCGTAAAATAAGACACAGGTTTATTATTAACGTTGTAAACCCTTCACATGTTTATAACAATGTTCTGATTTCGAACATCTAAAAAATTATATCGCTCTTTAAATTTCTTTTAGCATTCTCTTTTTTTCCTCCTTATATAATTTCAAGCATCTTTCTTTGAAACTTCATCATTTGCTTTTAGTAAATTCACCCACGCTTCTTTTTAACTTTAAAACGCTTGCATCACCTCTTCTCCAACCACTCACTTGTTATCATTCCTTAACTTTCCTACTTTTTAGCACCCACATCTTCTTTTGGCGACACTGCCAACATTGCTTCCTTCATTGCTTCAGATTTATTCAGTTTCAACTTGTTCACATTCAACTGATTTCTTACAATACTTATCCTTATTACCTTGTTCACATAAACTTTTTCACTCTTAATTTTAACCCCACTTCTTCCGTATCACCTTCCTTAATTTTCATTTTTAGGTATAGTAGAGCAAAGTTAGGCGAACTTGGAGATACTCTCCATTGTAAACTTCAGAAACAGTCTTGGGTTTCGCCCTTGGTTTAGCTCAGCTTGTTTTTGATATATTTCTCTTTTGAAATCTCTTATTGTAAGTAGACGTATTTCTAGATAATGTCGTCTTCCGCGTTGACTGCATAGTATATCGGCCATTCTGTTTACCGTCTACCATAATCCTTGAGTTTTGAAGTCTTCTTGTAGTTTGGAGTGAAGAAAAGGATTCGAGATTCTGATCTTCTTGTTGGTGAAGGAATGAGTCTCCAGAGTAATGAGTTGTAGATATCTCCTCATACCAAAAAGGTTCATGCAAAGGCCTTATATACCTTAATTCATTTAAATTTGCTACTTATTGTGCACTCTAAAAAATTTTATTCTACATAATTCATACCCATCAAATACAGACGTAATACAACTTTTCGATTTTACAAATATAGTTTATTTTAAGTTATATTTTAAGTATAAGGCTAGAATAAACTTCCATTTTCGATAGCTTTTTCAACCGCCAGGAATAGTTGCTGGCGTGAATATAGATATATTCTACGCTAAAATATCGCTATCCATACCTACAACCAATCTAGTAGTACAATATTCTTTTACTCATGGATACTCTTGTATCTCAAATAGTATGAAATAAGTATTTAACTTATATCACTAGAGACTGAATTCTATTTTTACAATTAGGGTACTATTTATGATAAAAATTTATTCATCCTACTTAACACATGAAATCTAATCACCTAATTCTACCATTCTTCATTTCTCCTATTAAATACTATATATATTTATTATATATATATATATATATTATTACAAACTATATATATATCCGTTAATACGATTCTTTTTTTTTATCATTTTATATTATAATTTATATATATATATATATAATATACTGATATGAGGCCAGGTATACGTCTAGTTCTTTAAGTACGCATAATTTTTATTATAATGTATTATTAAAATATATATATATATATTGCTATATTTTAAGATTACAGTATATAAACGGATAATACATGTGATATAGGATAAGATACTGTTACTATATTAGTTTGGCCTGGATAAAATGTAGAATTCAATAAAAAAAAAAATTATATATTATATATATTTGAGATATTAATATATATAGTATAAAGACTTGTAATTATAGTCAATTTTAGGCCTAAGAAGGGGATATATTTGGGTAACTTAGCTAGTATAAAATTTATAAATATCTTTATATCTTATAAAAGAGGTATTTTTATAATAAAAAACAAAAAAAAAACATTTTTTGTTTTAATAAAACGATTATTTTTTTCCATAAAAAAAAAAAAGTTAATAAAAACCTTTAACATACAAACCTATATTAATATATTTAATTAATATATATATTATTAATATATATATATATATATTAATATATATATTATATATATATATATAGTATATATAATTAGTATATATATATTATATATATAATATATAGTAATATATTATTATAATATATAATATAATATACTTATATATAATATATATATTACCTATAATATTATCTCAATTAAAAATTAGCTACTATAGCATAACAGCGATAGTGAATACATTATTTGGAATCCTGGTAAGTATAATTTACATCATAGAATAATGTTAAATAAATAAAAAAAATAAAAAATTATTGTTCACTAATAATAAGGTGTGAGTCACGTGCCAGTGGAAAATGAAGGTGATAAATTTAGAAGAACCAATTTAGAGAGTGAACTGCTGTGAGTTAGTTGTTCATTATTCGTTAAACATAATGGAGCTACGACTTCTAAGTATAGAACTTTCTAGTGACTTAATATCTTTGGACAAAAGGATTTTCTTTTTTATGTATTAAAAACACCTCTAATAGTGTGGAGATACCCTCATTCGAGGCTACTGACGGGAGATCATGAGGTGAGTAGTCGTTTTCCTATATTCACACATTGTTATAGACGGGAAGAGAAGGCGGAGAAGCGCCTTAAGCTTCGTGCTGATCTACTGTAGTAACCTCTCGCGCGATAGCTTCTAGATATAAGCGAAGTGCGCGGATCGCGCGGAGTTACCGGATGCTCGCTGCCCGAGCGCGGGTTGAGAGTTATTTAGTCTCTATGCAGTTAGTTTTAAGCTCTCAGCATGACGCGTAGTTCTCCTCGTGAGAGATGAGAACTCGAGATGAGCGGTTTTTGTATGTAGTGTTCTAAATCCAGATTCTCCTATCAAAAGTAGAGGAGATATAGGCTTGCAAGCTCTTGTGTACTGTAATGTAACTTTACGTCATTAATAGATATAAAAAATAGAAGACAAATTTTTATAATCAGAAGATATACGCATTCTAGCTATATAGGTTGCACACGATAGTTGATACTGGCAAATAGCAGGATTGTTTATTCAGCGCACATTAGTTCCTATATCGTATAGATTTCATTTTAGCTCGCATAATCAATTCATTTAAGACAATAATGTTTTTTGTATTTCTTGTTTCTCTTATTCTTTGTTCTATACATTTTCTGTGATCTGATGTAATTATATATTAACCGCATAGGAGATATATCGTAACAATATATGATCATTTCACTAATTCCTCTAGCACATGGAATTGCTCTTGGTTGATATTCAACTTATCTCGCATTCATGTGAAGCTCTTTAATTAGATACTTGAATTTTCTTTATTGTTTCATTCTTTTTTTTAATTTCTTTGGTGTTTTATCTATTTTTCTCTATTGTTTTTACATTTCGCAGGGCTAACTTGTTGGACGCAGGCATTCGCAATGTATTCGTTTTCTGTAGCATTAATAGTTTTTAAGATACATATGACGGGCAATCCAGACGTATATATATGCATATATATAGTATATATAGGTTTTTGTTTTTCTCCTTCTCGCCGAGACACTATATTATCGCGTCTCATCTTCCTCTCAATCTGACTCAACCTCCACTAATTTCCCCTAGTTACATATAGAGACAATGTACTCTAATAGACGCACCATCATTAATATTCAGAACTCATTATACGATGACTTACTTTCGTTCAAATGAATGTCGTGGCTATTATCTAAATTTCGAAGAACTTTAGTTCACTCTAATAAACATATAGCACCCAAGTGGTATATGTTTTGCTCAAGGAACTATCGACTATGGGTATACGTGATTCTTCAACATTATGAAATTATATATTAGCGTAAACGTTCTATAGAAAATGAGGTGACAATGATTAGGGGAGGGGCAGGAATACTATTATCACAAATTTACCCCCTATATTCCCAAGTCTCCTCTCTACGAACTAACTTAACATGGCAGTACATGATACTAGTGGCAAGATTACACTTGTCCATTATAATTGACAAAATACTATTAATGCTTTCAATCTACTTAGCTTCAGTGAGTAGTGAATTTACTAAGGTGACTTAGCTTAGATTTTATACATAAACAGACTCCTGCTCACTCGAGATAAATGTATGTCATAATTCAATGTAAGGCATATATATCCGTAAATATATAGCATAAGCATCTACATAGCGATTATGAATGGTCGACTCATTGTATAACACAATCACTCGCAAATTTAGCATATCCCCTTATGGGGTGCATATTGGTTTCTTTTTCATAAGTTCAAAGATTATTATTAGATTTTACCTTCTAGATCTACCTCTCATATTGTCAATAGTGGATAGTTCTGTCTTAAGCAGATGGTAGCTTCTGACGCGCTTATGAAACTGTGTTCTTAGCTGTACAACGCAGCTATGTTTCTGTTCTCGTGTGTTTCGCTATTATGTGGATTTGTTGCTTTGTATATAGATTTAGATCAAGTTTTCGTATTAAGGCGTAGGTCCTCTGGCTTTTGATTAATTTATATTTCTGTAAGCAGGGTGCGAAGGGCATCTTGGTATTTCTTGATGACTGTTCTGATGCTAATATTTCCGCACAGAAAACGCTTATTGTGCAGCTTGTCCTCTCTAGCTGGAAAAACTGGTACGCTCCGCTGCGCGCTTAGGATGAATTGCGAAGGAAGGGATGATATTCTTGTTATTAGTCTGTCTCTACGATCAGTTCTATGTATCGTTGCTTGGAAGTCTCTTTCATCGTCTATTTCAATATGATTATGACCTTTGAAATTAGTCTCAGTGTCAACGGAAAATAGTCATGTTCATGGGCAAAGATGATGCCTGAGGTTTTGGTTTAGTGCTTCTTTCAGACATAGGAGGTGTATCTTTCTGCAGGAATGTCTATTGCTCAGTAAGCTTGCACGCGCTTTCTTCATGCTGTGACTAGGCTGGTTCGGGTTCGTAAAACCTGACTTGGGTTGGTCGTTTCAGCAAAGGGCTAGTGTGCACAAGTCCAGACGAGTGTGCTCGAAGTATAGGAAACGCGCAAAGCAATAGCACGAAGTAACTCGCACCACCCGCGAAAGCGCGGGATAGTGATTTATAAGCAGCAAGTGATACTTGGGGGTACGAGCGCCAGAGAGAGATAATGCTGGGCGGAGTTAATCGTCAACGCGTAAAAATATTTCGAATTGCATATCGACCCTTTGCCATGGATTATAACTTTACACAATACGCCTGTTCTTTAAGTTGGAGGAATGTGATGCTACTGAAACTATGTATAGGTGAGTCGTCGCTAACGCAATAGTTCTTCCTTGAACATTTGGTCCAGCTCGCTTGGGTGTCACTGGTGGCTTTCGATCTAGCTGATAGACGTCTAATGTGGCCGCTCGCTCAGCTGCGGTGGGTTGGCGGCGCATGCTTAGGTATTTATAGCTTTATGTTAATCACATTCGAGTTCATTTACGCTTACATCTGAAGCCTTTCAAAAACTGAGAATGACACAGTTTAGCCATGAACTTTTCAACCGAATGGGAAGATTATACCTTAAAACGTTTTTAACTTTGCAGAGTATCAAACTGCACTGGCGAGTAGACAAAGAGGTGTCTCTGGTTCACATACTAATATGATTGTATATATGCTCCGTCATTAATACTATCTCGATTCAGCTAATCAGCATTTTTTGCTTGAGATCTATATAAACAGATCTGGATCGAATCCTCTTTTCCTAATTTATTTTAGTCTAATATATTTTTTAATGTCCTATCCCCAAACTGGAAAGATCCGAAGCTGGTGGATAACCAAAGACCAATTTTATCACTGACCTGTCACTCCTGTAAATTTAATGGAGAAAAGATGGTTTCAGGCCGCTTTCTCCCTGTTTGGAGAGTCGCCAAGCTTTTTACTTTTCAGATACTTCCAGTTGGCTTTCGCAAAAATGTTCGACCGCGAACCCCTTGTTAACTGCATGACTCGGGAAGCCTTCTCAACAGGTGGAATGGTTCTTCGTGTCTTCTTTTGAGACTTGAAAAAGCTTATGATAACAACGTGGAGAACTGGGATTCTTTAAACTCCATTCGCTCGGCTTTCGCGGACAACTCCTTCATTTATCTCATATTCATTAAATGTCTTTTGTAAAACAGATCCATCCAGAGTCCGGTGCTCACTCTCATTAAAGCTATAATAATTATAATATAACTATTTTTATATCTTCTCTAATACGTAAGTTATATACTTCTTATTTGACTCGTTTGATGGTACTCAAAGCAACTTAATTTATTAGATCTTGATTTATTTAATAATGACATATTTCTATTTAGTTTAATATCAGCGATATATACGGTTCATATATTTTTTTCTCTCTATTATTGAATGAACCTTGTGTTATTAATATAGCCTGGATGCCATTTATATATCTAAAGCTTGCTTTTTTCTCGATTACTGGACAACTTTCAACTATCTATTTGTGAAAGAAATATTTCACAATTTGGAAGTTAACATCCCATGGTGACTGATTGTGTTAAGATGAAGGTAGATTATAGAGAGAAGGCAACCATAAGTGCTTTATTAAAGAAAAAAGGGCTTTATGCCAGTTTTTGGCCACCAAAGTGGTGGCACCTAACTTTTATATGGTTTGCTACATATCCTGTAACTTCGGTTCAAATATATCTAGGGTACATCCTAGACGACCACCTTAACTTGCACTCGCAATAATTAAAATATACCTAAAAAACATTGTTCATCTACTATATATATAGTGCTCTTTAGACCTGTTTATTAAGCTATATCATTCATTCGCTCAATAATCTTGTGTCTAGATACGCAGTCTCTTATTTAATGTATATATATCTATAGCTCATAAGTTATCGATCGAATGATTGACTATGGCTGTGTATGTATGATATATATATATGGTTCGTTAGTCATCTCATATAATTGTTATGTTAGCAATTATTAGTTGGATATTACATATCATAATAGAGGCGATCAGTTTACTCACTCACTTAAGTGGAGCTTTCCTGATCGTTCACCCTATCTATATGATTGTTAGCTTGGATAGTTGTAGCCAATTAGTGATTAGCCACTCTCTATTATTTACGAAGATGAAATACATATAAGGTGTAAAGGTTAACCTTCGTTTTCATAAACCTCAATAACCGTGTCTGCCTGACCTAGTGATCTGTGGACTAGGAGGTTGCACTAGCATCTAATTACTGGCCATTTTGCGAACACGGTTCATAAAATCCTTAACTTTCTTATATATATATCACTTTTACAAAAGGTGCTGCCTTACTCTTATGATAAAAAAATAGGTATATATTTGGTTGTTTCCTCGCTACACCATTGCTTGTGACTCTGTATCGCTCTCTCTCCAAATCAATGCATTCTGCTGCCTGGCTTAGTGGCAAATATGTTGAATCTAGGCACTGTGAGGGGGTGCCTGCATTGTAATATAATTCAATATGATAACATTTAATATTATTTTTCTAAGTCTTACAACCCGGCAACCGCTTGCTAGATTTTTGCTGTCTTGCTATTCGCCGTTCAGTGACACTGAACTCACTATAGCTATATATTTTCACGCGATCAAATCACCATAATGTACCTCTGCTATCAATTTTCAGGCGCGAGAGCTCTCGTTATATCATTTAAATTGATTGAATTCAAAATTTTTGCACGATAAAACTATTATAGCGAAATTCATATTTCACTTTAGAACCAAGAGTAATCAGATGTGCTACAATCTCATTTTTATATGAGAATATCGCGTACGCACTTATCACGAATAGGAAAGCGATTTAATATGCGTAATATAAATATAAGTGCAATGCATGTGATTCTATCTATGTCGGAAAGAACAATCGCTATTTTTCTACAAGGTTCGCTAAGATTTTACTCTTGAGGCTCTCAGTACGTGTGTGCTAGCTAAGAGCTATGTGTCCACGGCAGCGTAAGGTGTGGATTTGTATAGACACGTTCACAATGTGCACTCACTAGTTTCATGGTATTATTTATGTTGGTCTTAACCCCTTCTATGGGTAGGGGTACCTGGATCAGTTTACTGGAAGATCGCATTTAATTATTTTGTACTGAGCTTTGAGAATGGGTTATTACTTGTAGGTAAGCAGTATACCATGGGGCATCAGCAAATATATATATAGCGTGCGGGAGTCGGCTTTCAATAGTTCTCGCAGCTTACGAAGATGTGATTGACGCAAATTAGTCTTCTCGGATTAATATAAGCTAATCAAATTTCAAAGCAGCGGCTAGAGTCATTATGCGGGTCAATTACTGCGTCGCAGTATATGTCGCTTTTTCTTTAATTTATGTTGTTTGTTTAAATTATCAATCAAAGATAGTTTCATGGCTAGTTCAGTAGAGGGAGTTCTTAGTATCTTGGAAAAGAGCTAGATTTCCTAGCTAAACTAGCAGATGCATTGTGTTAAAAGTTCATAGTTGGGTTATAATGAATGCAAACGCTATCGCAAAAACGCTCACCCTGTATGCTGGAAATGGGCAAAAACGGCGACAGTATATACTTGCATCCTGCGACTTCGATCAACGTGTTATGATTGAGATATTTTTGAGTGTCAACTTGAGGCAGTTGAGAATACGATGATGCGACTAGGGAGATTATTGACTGATCTCATAAAGAGTAGAGAATGCACCAGATGCATGTTTTTACATTTGGCAAGACGTGATGGTAGAGGGAGAAGAGTACGATGACGGCACTCTCGGCTGGCATTCGTATCACCACCTGACTTAAGCGGCATCGTAAGAGAGAAAACGTGGGCGTATAACAGGCGATTGGGAAATGGATTGAACAGACGCAGACAGAAAGCAGATACTTATAGAATATGGTGGACTTCATAACAATAGCGATGTAATCAGTTCTACGCAACCGCTCAATTCGTGTCAGTAGTGGATAGTCGAAGAAAATATTGGCGCGGGCATACTATATTTCCTACTCAAAACATGGTCACTATATGTTACGGGAACACTACTCAATACAGAACTAGATTCCAAGTTATTATTGGCAAAATATGAATTTACGAAACGAACACACTAAGTCAGTATATAGAAATGAAGATGGAGCTAAGTAGACTTTTTACTTTAACTCCTATGAGTTTTGTCTAGTGAATATTATGTCTTTATTGAGATGTTACTATATCTGAGAATAATGTGATACTCCATATCCTACATAGCAGCTGTGGCAGCACATAGTCTTTCTCTCATATAGTAACAGCTGAACTGCCGTTTACATTTGTTCAACTTAGCGGTAGCTTCTTTGCAGCGTCGAATGTAAATAGACTCATTTCTAAGCATCGAAGCAGTAGACATTAGAACAATAATAAGAATTGTGCAAATTTAAGTTGGAAGAGCTGGCTAATGCTTTTGAGTTGTTACAGAATTCTTCACTTAGATACTCTAGAGATGGCATATATAGATTGCTGCGCATATCTCTTGTCTGGCTTCTGAGGACAAGAGATAAGGGTTTAGACTTCCAATAATTAGGCTATAAATAGGTATTTAATATGATTTTGTGATTGTAATAATCACGATGTAGATATATAAAAGATTCTCGAAGCTTACTTCTGATTTTGGTATATTAACCTGTGAAATTCTTTTCGGCATATGTATATTTGAAATACGATAGCTGGGAATTTGCGTTTTCTCTATTTTTTAATAATATTTTGATGAGTAAAAATGTAAAAAAGTGGTAGTAAATGTAGAGCGTGATAGAAAATAATAGACCCAGGGCGTGTGTGTTTTGATACAATCTGCAGCTTACAGCTGGTGTGCGAATAAATGTGTTATGCTGTCATTTACTCTCGACATATGATATGTTGATCGTGGCCTGTACTCGCTATTCTGTGTTCGCGCTGTACGTCAGATATCTGTGCGTAATGTATAGTAACTTGAGGTTGAGGTGTTTTGAACAGTATATAAAAAAAGAAGGTGTAGATTATATGTTCTTGGCTCGACGTGAGTTTGTTCAATCTACTAAATAGGAGAAAATCGCTAAATTAACGAAATGGCTATCTGCGCTTCGAAAATTTCAGCCTCCTAGAATTATGCTGGTAAAATTTTGAAATGGACTAGTTCAGTTATTATATAGCTTATAAAACAGTATACGGAGCTATGATTGAGGGTTACTTCGGTACTGGTGCTCGTGTTGGTATAATTTTAAAAACTCATTATTTTGATGATAGTTACTGCATACCAGAGAGATAATAATGATATAAGGCAAAAAAACAACACCCGATTACACTCATTTTTGTTTTGAGACTGATAGTGTAGTTCTTCTAAGCAGTAGAGAATTAAATAAAGCGCCTATGCGCATATACTATGCTATTTTAATAAACTGTTATTTAATTCACTAGACCAAATCACGAACTTATCGCAAACTCATATGATAAAATATTACTATATTATATATATATATATGAACTTTTTCTTTATTACATATTCAATATCATCTATTTATATACGGGTGTGTTCTTAGTCATCCCTTAAGCGTCATATCTAATAGCTTTATATCTGGATTATATACAGATTTTTTATCTCTCTAAAATTAATTGAGTGTAGGCAAGTAGATCCTGAAATCTCATTATAATTCCCAAGCTAAGTGAATAAAAATTTTATAAATCATTATAGGTACCTAATATATATCATCTTACGCAAGCAATATAGTCGATTCTCTTCTTTGATGATATGAGTATATGCATAGAGTATGTAGCGATAAGATATGACAACATGTTAGTAAAGTACCGCTATGAATAGCATTATGTCATGGAACTGTAATATATAAAAAATTTATATTGTTAGTAGTCTGATAGAGTACGATAGTAACCTTAAATCTGTTTAAAATAGAAAAGTACGTTCTATATGCATTTTATTTCAGCAACATCGAGGAGGTGCTTTCTTATATTTATAATCATATAAATATAAAGTATATTTTATAAATATATATGGCCGGATCTATTGACAAGAGTTATGTTATCTCTATAAGCGTTATAGTGATTGCAATAGTAGTCGTAATTGGGCATTGTAGTTTGTTTAATTTATATATAGTATGTTTGGCGGAAAAGAATAGAGTTGAAACTAGTCTCTAGGAATACTCAGATATATCTCTTAACCTATAGTACGAAGATTGATATAGGAGATATTCTCATATATGCAGTATTGTTATGAACAATAAATAAAAATAGTGATTTGAAGAAAGATTGAAGAAAATATCGGCTAATTAGAATGACAGTAAATATTAGGTATATATTATTATTATTATTGATATTTATTATTATTATTATTATTTATTCTATTATATTTCTTATTTTATATATTAATTATTATTTATTATTATATTATTATTATTATATTAATTATATTACTTATTATGTATATATATTTATTATTACATATTATTATTAGAATTATTATTATTATTATTATTATTATTATTAGTTATTATTATTATTGGTTATTTGTATATTAAATATATTAGGTGATCCGTATTGTGTTATAGTATTATGATATTGGAAAATTATTATTAGATTAGATTATTGAAAAGGTGACTGCGTATTTTCATATTATTGTATTTTATAATACTTAAATATTCAATTACTCTTCATTATATTAAGATTATTCATTCCTATCTCAGGGCTGATATCATTATCTTTATTATTATTACTATTATTTTAATATTATATTTTTGTATATAGTATTCATATAATTTATTTGGTTATTTTCTTATCAGTTTAAAAAATGGGTGTTTTTTTCTTTTTTTATGTATTAAATATCCTTAATTTATTATTGTATAGTATCATATATTATTTTATTTGTAATATTATTATGTGTTAAATATAAAGTTGTTATCTTTTTTGATAAATATGCATATTAGTGTGTTTATCGCTAATGTTCAATACACACTATGATAGCTTTTTTCTGTTTAGAACATATAGAATAATTTATAAGGATATATTGGAAGGTCGCCTCTCCAGTTAATGGTATATTATATAATTTTAACTGAAGTTTACGTGTATTTCGGTCGATCTTCATGTGTTTTTCTGCACTCGAATTTATGGCTCAGCGCGATGCACTTTAGTTAAGTTGGCGATACTGTGCTCGACGCGCTCATATTGGCTGCGTAATATTGCAGAGCGGTATGAAATTTAGAGCGCTGGACAGCATCGACCCACATTCATGAAATAGGCCACGCTCACTGCGTCGTGAGGCTCGTGTAAGGTTTAGACTCTGTAATTCAGTCTATGAACTCAGTTATTGATAATTTTGCTAAATATCAAGAGTGCAATGGTGTGACTTGTTTATTTTGATTCATTATAATATTATTATACTATTGAATTATAACTGTTCAAATATGAGGCAAAAGAGTAATCATTAGAGTTCAAATTACAATTTTGAAACGTTCGCTTATTAATAACAGTTATTAATATACCTGCATATATCTTCCCTACAACACTCTACAAACTAATTCTCCTGTAATACCTAGGAGTGTCATCTCTTTATTAATTCATTGATTGGATTTGAAGTGAAAATTAGATTTTGATTTCGAAATTGAACTCTTAAGCTTTCCAATCTCTTCTCATCATTTTTCAATATGAATATAATGCTTCGATGGAAAGAGCGAATGCTATATTAGTATTATTAATATTGGCATAAACTATGGGTAAAATCATGGGCTGATACACCCCTAATATAATGATATTAGGAGTGAGAAATTTATTGAATGTTTGGATAGTGTATGAGATAATGTTAAAGAATTTACCATTTTTTATTAAGTAGTGCATATAATACTTCGATGGAAATTGTTGAGATTTCACTAATACATAATAGAGAGTTAGAATTGGCGTAAACCATGGGTAAAATCAAGGGCCGATATATCTTGATATAAAAAGATAAGAATTTTTCAATTCACTAAATGTCAGGCTAGTGTAGGAGAGGAGAGTACTCCTCCAGATTTCAACATCAATCATGCATGATAGAAACCAGGGTAGTGGAGTCGGAGTCGGAGTCGGAGTCAGAGTCAGAGTCGGAGTCGAGTCGGAGTCAGGTTGGAATCGGAGTCAGGTTGGTGTCGGAGGCGAGTCGAGTCAAGTCAGAGTCAGAGTCAGAGTCAGAGTCAGAGTCAGAGTCAGAGTCAGAGTCAGAGTCCAGATTTCAACATCAATCATGCATGATAGAAACCAGGGTAGTGGAGTCGGAGTCGGAGTCGGAGTCGGAGTCGGAGTCAGAGTCAGAGTCAGAGTCAGAGTCAGAGTCAGAGTCAGAGTCGGAGTCGGAGTCGGAGTCGGAGTCGGAGTCGGAAAATTTTGAACCGACTCCACAACCCTGACAGAAACGGAAAGAAAGTTAGAGGTAGTGATGAAAATGAATGAA
>JABUQX010112636.1:5000-17500 GCA_015478945.1 Trachelipus rathkii
GAGCTGTATATATAGATATATAGGATATATGTTCGTATATCTGGTAGTCATAGTTTAGGGATTATAGGTATATAGGCTATGTAAGTATAACTATAACAACGAGGAGAGAGAGAGAGAGGAGAGAGAGAGAGAGAGAGAGAGAGAGAGAGAGAGAGAGAGGGAGAAGAGAGAAGAGAGCCAAGGAGAGAGAGGAAGCAGAGAGGGTTATGCGTCCAAGCATTTACGAATGATATGTAGAACAGCCACGCTTGAGGAGACTAATCTATGACCTGTCGGTCGGTTGTATTTCATTTTTATTTGCCAAAATTTTATCATTGTTATCTGGGAAGTTATTTTTATTATCTTTTAAATTTATTTTCGGTTATAACTCTCTCATCCTGAGAGAGGTCATCGTGAACAGCGAATCTATCCCGACGAGATTGTGTAACAGTCGTAAAAAGCACGTGGAAGACCATGCGCTGTCTGTTGTCTTATCATGTTTTTATTTCCATGAGATTTCATTCATTTTATTGAAAATTATTTAGTTCAGTTGTTATTTGAATTTTCACTTGATATTTTGAGGTAGTTGTTCGTAATTGTAGTTTGGTATAACGTTACTGCTTGCGTCTCGTTAGATATTTTGCTTACACTGTTGATTTTTAGATTTGTGATTTTTGTTATTTGACGACTGGCGCGGTGATTTTGATAAGGGTAACACGTTTTCTATTGTTTACGCGATGGGTCTATCGTCTAGACTAGCGCTTGACACGTATACGTATGGACGAGAAGCGAGCGAGGCGATGGTAGAGAGAGAGAGAGTTGATGTGAGAGTAGATGGAGATCGGGAATGTACGGTAGGAGACGAGAGCAGCGACGGAGAGGAGGCATGAGAGGAGAAGTAGATGAACGAGGAGTATAGCGGACACGAGACTGAGAGAGGGTCCAGTAATATATATATTAAGTATAGGTTGTATGTAGTAGACTGTATTAGTAGAGAGTGGTTTATGGAGATAGATGTGAGTAGGTAGGTACGCTCTTGTGATATAACGGAGGTTCAAGGACCGGTACGTACATCAGGATAAGATGAAGGGTCGGACTTAGTACGTACGTGAATTTGGACGGAAAGATGGATATATATATATATTATATATATATATATATAGTTATTAAATATTCTATATATATATCACACTATATATATATATATATATATATATATATATATATATATATATATATATATATATAATATTAAACCTTGTTTGACCATGATATTTCGGGCCTTGACCTTGCCGGATACCCTAATACCCAACCTACACATAGCCTAAACCTGCACCTAAACTGACCTAACCTAACTTAGAGTTTCTCTAACTAACCTAACCTAACCTAACCTAACTATCCTAACCTAACCTAACCCACCCTGCCTTGAGCTCATTCAGGTAACTGATGCCTTAGCGTGTGTCGGGTATCCTGGTGGCTACATGAGGTCAGGTCGATAGTGAGTACCGATGACCTGTATGGATTTTCCTGGATTAGTTCTATCGCCCTCCGCGGGACGGGATTGCACAGCCACGACAACACTACACACACGCACACCCACATGGGCACACCATTATGACTGTA
Organism: Trachelipus rathkii; assembly: GCA_015478945.1. NCBI lineage: Eukaryota > Metazoa > Arthropoda > Malacostraca > Isopoda > Trachelipodidae > Trachelipus > Trachelipus rathkii. The sequence continues at coordinate 6,603 of JABUQX010112636.1, forward strand.
GGATAGCAACTACACAAGCACTGAAGCGATGCACACTATTATCAGGGTGCTGCTCATGGCACACGACAGCAACACGAAGCACTTACTAACACCACCACGACAGCCAGCTGGGTTTCTGGTTGTGCAGCGAGCGCACGCATGTCTGTGGCTCGGGGCCCTGGGTGGGAGGGTGAGGTGGTGGTAGTGGCACATCAACACACACAACGACAACCCACTTACACTTATACACATGCGGTCGGCTCGCAGATACCACGAATGAACAGCTTGACGACGCAATTATAAGAGCATCTTACATCTTAGATTTGACAATCGTATACACCACGTATAAAACAGCACGGCGTCAGCCCTTTGGTCCTTCCATGGGTCAATTTTAGGCCATCCTAATTTTTATATAATGAGACAATTTTATTAAAAACATTTTCTTTTTATATTTTTTTTTTGGCTATAACATTCTTTTCCCTTTATCTATTTTAGTTTTTTGTTTTAAACTCGAGCTTTTATTTTATATATGATTGTATGTAACATTCGAGTATGTTGTCGCATTTGCTGCGAATGAGAGGGGCTGTGTTTATAGTGTTTGTATTGTATACTTTTTATTTCTATTTTATTTTTGTGTTTTATTAGTGTTTTGCTATAAAAGGTGTTTCTTGTTTGTCACTAGATAGCTTATGTTTTAATTTTTAAATTTCGTGATATGTTCATGTATAGAATAAAAACACACAGAGTTTCGGTTATATAAACATTTTATTTTAATCAAAATGTGTACGAAAATTTTTATCTAAGCAAAACATAATACTGTTACAAGCCTGTGAATAGTCCAGTAAAGCAGTAAGAAACAATAGTGAGTGTGTTATTTCCTAACACCGTAGGGGATTAGTCATGGACTCGCCTTTGTGTTGGCTTGTTACTGCTTTACTGCTTTAACTTTCTGCTTTACTGGCTTTAACGTCATGGGTTTTGAACTGGGGGCTTTAACTTTCTGCCTTTACTGTGGTTTTTTTTGTTTTTTTTTTGCTATGTTGTTGTTGTTGTTTAGATTTCCTTTCTTTGTGATTGTTGTCTTATGGTGTTTGCTTGATCCTGCTTTAACGCGCCCGGTCGATGTTTTTACTCGCTTATCATATCTCTCGCTGCTTTACGTTTGTTAAGTCGTGCATCTGGCTTCTTAGGCTGTTAACTCTCGCTTTACTGCTTAACTCGCATATTATCTATTAACATCTATGTTTTCTTTATATTTTTTATTTTTGTAGATTATTATTACTTATTATTATTTTATTTTTATTTGTGTTTTTTTTTACTTTTTTATTTTTAATTATTTATTAACGATTGAGTTTTTCCGTGTTTATATTTTTGATGTTGTTGGTTTTAATACTTTTTTAATTTTTATTTGGTAATGTAAGAAAATTAAAACATACACAGAGTTCTCGCAGTTTATAGTAAAGCATTTTTATTTTAGATAAAATTTGTACGGAAATTTTATATGTGTTAAAAACATAGTTAGACTCTTACTGAACCCTGTAAAGCAGTGAAAGCAGTAAAAGCATATAGAAGGTGTGTTCTACTTAGTCCTCCTACCACCTGTACGGCGGATTAGATAATGCGCGCCTCGGTTGTTCTTAACTGTGTCTTTGTACTGCTTTAGGGAATTTCTGGCTTTACTGTCTTATGATACGGTCATGTTACGTGAGTCGCTGAGGCTGTTTGCTAACTGTCACTGCTTTAGAAGTGTGACTGCTTTATGAACTTGTCTGCTTTACTGTGTGTTAAACTTTCTGCTTACACTTGCGCTGTTTTAACTCATATATCTTACTTAACATTATGTGTTTTTTCATTTTGTTTTACGATACTCTTATTTTTAATTTTTTATTATTTACGATCATTTACTTATGTAAGTTTTGTATCTATTGAGTTCTGTATAATTGAGCTTACGTTATGTTTTTATGTAATTTTTAATTTTGGATAAGCTCTTAGTGTGGTATTCAGATACTTGCAATAGCCTATAGTGTTATTATTATTTAGAACACTACAGTAACAAGCTAGCCACAGCACACGCACATCACTAATGACACTTTATACAGCACATCACTAGTGCACCTTATACACACATTCACATATGGACACTTACTATTGTCCGCATAGACACTTACATTTGCAACCTTACACTGCACACACACACGATTATACTTACACACGTGTTCAGGTGTAGGGGGAGTTGCGACGTACAACACTCAACTACACATAATAACGTATATTCTTATTAAACATTTTTATGTTTTAATTAAAGACGTACATTTATATTACTCAATTCAAATACAACTAAACATTATTTCAAAGTTTTCTAAAACTTCTAGTGAAATAGGTGAGGGTGAACAGTGTTATCTTTTGAACAAAGCAAATTTGGATATACTTAACTGTGGTGAATACTTGTCGTTATGGGTTATAAGATATCTTGTGTAAACGCGTATCGCGCCTAAGTTTTAAAACTAACCTTGTTACTAAAATTGTACTGAATTTGTATTAAGAACATTAATTCTTGTACGTGACGCTTAAGCTGGAATAATCAGTAAAGGTCGAGTAAGGTCAGCCCCCAGCAATCTCGCTGCTACAAGCGTCAAGGTCTATATATGCCAACGTTTTGTTCTCGGACTTGGACTCAGCTGCTTTACATCAGTCTTTATGTTCCGTCATGTAGAGATAGGTATTGAAATGTGAAAAGCGAAGTGATAGTGTCTACTCCTGGCTTCCATAACATTGTATTGTTTTATTTAAATCATCTCCTACTAGTTTTTATTTAAAAATACAATACAAAAATAACATTTATTTTATTCACTCGATGTTAACTAAAAAATATTTCAAGTTTTTTAAATAATTCGGTTTTTCTTTATTGATTGGATTAATTATATTCGATGTAGCATGACAATCCAATCAACGAGAAACAACAACTACTCAGTGCGCACTGCCCTTAAGATATCGAACTGCTCTCTCTCTGGAAAAGTGGCGTGTTGGAAGATAACTACTTTTAGGTCTAAATCTCTAGGATTAAATGCCGTTTTTGGGAACGGGGCGGATGTTTAGTCCTAATTTCTCAGGTCAAATAGTATATTTTCGAAAGGCTGACCGGTTGGTTCTGTAAGAATGTCGGTGCATATAAACTACATTAGGTCTAAATTTCAGAGGCTAAAGTTTGAGGATAACTGCCATTTTGTATAGCGAGCAGGGCTAATTGTAGATGCCGCCGTAGATGGACCAGGTCAAAAGGTATTTCCCGTATAGACAAGAATCCTATTGTTATCATTATTTTTATAAATATATTTCAACTGAAACATGCTGGATCGGTAAGATCCTTTGAGCAGGTAAAAAGGAAATGTTTTCCTTTCTTGTGATTGGTCGGGGTAATCCTTATCTCTATATGACATCGTATGTGATTAGTCGAGAATTATTTTATCGTCTTTTTGAAATTAACTTTGTTCTTTATACTTGTATTTGAGCAGGTGTGTGTTTTATTAATTTTTAGACCCAAACTCAATTTTAAAATCATAGTCATTTTGGCTGTTAGGTGCAAAAGTTATCTGATTTGTATTAAAAGTGTTTTTATTTTACTAAGTGTATATCATATTATAATAAATACTTACATGAGGATAATTATTAATTTCACTAGAATAGATAATATAATTCACTAGTTCAAAAGCTAACCACCAGGGCTCAGCATGAGCCCCACCCGCAAAGGCAGCCAACCCCGCACCGCCGGCGCGGTCCCGCCGCGTCGCAGCGCACCGGCGTGCGCCGCAGGCGCACATATCCCCGCGTTCCGCCGGCGCGCGTGCGCCGCAGGCCGCAATATTCCCCCCGCGCGAATGAAATTAATATAGTATATATATATAATATATATATATATATATATATATATTATTATATATATAATTATATATATATATATATATAATAATATATATATATATATATTATTATTTTGTGTGTGTGGTGGGTGAAGTGTAGTGTCTATGGTAAACGCTAAGTGTATCATGTGTATGGTGTGTATGTGTGAATAAGCAGATATAGTGGTATGTGTGTATAAGGTAAGTGGTCTTGGTAAGTGTAACTGATTATAAGCTGAATCATCAATATAGGTGGTATCAAAGATGACGCCATCAAAGATGAGTCATCAAAGATGAACCACTAAAGCTGAGGTACCAAAGCAAAGTTATTAAAGTTGAGGAATCAAAAGCGGAGGCATCAAAGCTGGGGTATCAAAGTTGAAGCATCAAAATATCGAGTGGGTGGGAGGGATGTGTAAGTGTGTATGTGTGTTCTAAATAATAATACAATAGGTTATGAACGTAAATAACACTAAGTATTAATAATGAAAATAAAATAAAATGTTTTAATAAATTATACGCTATATGTGTAAGTGGGTGTGTGTGCGTGTGTGTGTGTGTGTGTGTGTGTGTGTGTGTGTGTGTGTGTGTGTGTGTGTGTGTGTGTGTGTGTGTGTGTGTGTGTGTGTGTGTGTGTGTGTGTGTGATGCCAATTATTTGTGTTGTCATTTATTAATTTTAAACGTAACATGACTGTAAAGTCATAGAATGTGTAATGTATAAAGGTAATAAAGATAAAAAACTGTAGGTGTCCTCATAGCCACGTGTTATTAAGCGTATGTACTTCAGGTGTTATTGTATGATGAAGGTATGAAACCTTGACATACAGAGGTTCACGTTACCAATAGGGATGGGGATTTCTCTGGTAATTAGTACTTAAAGGACCTGAAACCCGGGATACTCCGGTTGACATGCGCTCACATCCACGTTCGGGCTATGAAGATACCTTTTATTTTGGGCGGTGGATTCGAACCAGCGGAAATATTGCGCGCTGCGGGCGCACGCGGCGGGCGGGAACGCGGAAAATTGCGCCTGCGGGCGCACGCGGCGGGCGGGGACGCGGCGGGACGCACCAGCGGGTGCGGGGTTGGCTGCCTTTGCGGGTGGGGCTCATGCTGAGCCCTGGTGGTTAGCTTATGACCGCTAGTGCAATAATTTTATTATTCTAGTGAAATTAATAATTTTCCTCATGTAAGTATTTATTATAAATATGATATACACTTAGTAAAATAAACACTTTTAATACAAATGAGATAACTTGTGCACCGCTTTACAGCTAAAATGACTATGATTTTAAAATGAGTTTGGGTCTAAAAGATAATGAAACACACACCTGCTCAAATACAATTACATACCTTAAAACCAAAAAGAGATAAAATAATTCTCGACTAATCACATCGATGTCATATAGAGATAAGGATTAACCGGCCTTGCGACCAACTCACAAAGTAGCAGGAAAACATTCCACTTTTTAACCTGCTTTAAAGGATCTACCGATCCATTACATGTTTCAGTTTGGAAATAATTTTAATAAAAATGAATAATAACAATGAGTTCTTGTCTATACGGGAAATACCTTTTCACCTGGTATTAGGATTAAATTAGCCGTCTATACAAAAAGGATATCTCTAAATTAGGCCTACATTTAAGGCCTAATGTGTTATTGCAGCCACATTTTTACATAAACAAGGTCACGTTTGAAATATAATTTTGACCTGGAATTGTTAAATCGCCCGGGTTACAAAAAGGATTATCCAAATTAGAACCTTAAGTCAGTTATTAACACATTTTACAGAGAGAGGTCATTTTCGTATCTGTAAGGAGTGCGGGTACGTTGTGTTTTTCTCGTTGATGGATTGTCAATGTACTATAGATAATAATAAATAAGTATCATAAAGAAAACCCGAATTATTTAAAAAACTTGAACATATTTTTTTACGTTAACATCGAGTGAATAATATAAATGTAAGTGATAATTTGTTATTTTTAAAGTAAACAACTTAGAATGATTTTAATAAAATACCTGTTATGTTAGCAGAGAAGACTTTATTTTGTTATTTTTATACTTATTACCTGGCTAAAGAGATGTAAAGCAGTAAGTCAAGAGAACAAAACGTGGCCTAGCTTGGGTAGAGGGGTGCTGGGGGCTGACCTTACTGAATTTACTGAATTTACTGAATTTAAGGTACTTAAAAATATATGTTTTTTAAATAAATTTTCGCATAAAATTTTTAAGTAAAAGTTATTTTAAAACTTGATAAGTTATAAAATTTATAAACAAAAAGTATTAACAGTTAATAATAATTCTTTGTTCAAAGATAATGATTGATTTATTATAGAAGTTTTAAGAAACTTTGAAATAATTTTAGTTGTATTTGAATGAGTAATATAAATGTACGTGTTTAATTAAAACATAAATGTTTTAATAAATTATAACGATTTTTTTTTTTTTTTTTTTTTTTTAATTTTTTTTTTTTTTTATATGTGTAAGTGAGTGTGCGTGTGTAAGTAAACTCTGTGTGTGAGTGTAAGTGCAAATGTAAGTGTCTATGGGAAATGTAAGTGTCATAGTGAATGCTTGTGGTATAAGTGTCATACGTGAATGTGTGTTATAGAGTTGTCATAGGTGATTGCGTGTGTGTTGTGTGTGTTCTAAATAGATAGAACAAATAGGCCTGAAGTTAATAACACTAAGTATAATAAAATAATAAATTAAAAATAATTAAAATAATAATAAACAATAAATAAAAATAATAATCAAAAATACATAAAAGTATTAAAAAAATAAAAAAAACATAATGTTAAGAAATTAAATCGAATTAAACCAGTAATCGCTAATGCATTAAAGCAGTAAAGCAGAAAGTAAAGCAGTAAAGTCAGAAAGTTAGAAGCCAGTAAAACATGAGTTAAAAGCAGTAAGCAGAAAAGTTTAAAGCAGTAAGCCAGTAAAACAAAGGCATACTATTACCCTAGGTGTTAAGAAACAGAATTTTATTGTTTTACTGGCTTTACTGCTTTTAAGGGTGTAAAGATATATGTTTTTTACTAAAATTTCATTAAAATTTTATTAAAAAATAAAATGTTTTATATAACAGAAACTCGGTGTGTTTTAATTCAAAACATTAACAAATTAAAAAATAGAGATTTAAGACAAATACAAAAATATAAAAATAGTTCGTTTGTAATGTAATGAAAAATAAAGAGCCCTAAGTCACAATAAAATAGAAATAAAAATTTAATAAAACAAAAATAAATAATATAAAAGAAAACATAATCTTAATAATATATGAGTTAAGCAGTAAAGCAGAGAGTTAAAACAGTAAAGCAGAGAGTTAAAACAGTAAATCAGAGAGTTAAAGCAGTAAAACATGAGTTAAAGCAGTAAAGCAGAAAGTTAGAGCTGAACAACACATGAAGTTAAAGCAGTAAAAGCAGAAGTTTAAAGCAGTAGAAGAGTAAACAAACGGCATATAATCCCCTAGGTGATTAGGTAATAACCTTTCTATTCGTTTTACTGCTTCTACTGCTTTAAGGGCTGTAAAGTATATTGTTTTTAATAAATTTCGTACAATTTTATTAAATAAAATGTTTATATAACGAAACTCCTGTGTGTTTTTATTTTTATATTACAAATTAAATAAAAAGTATAAATCAATTATATAAAAGTATAAAACAAATTAAAAAGCTAAAATGAAGAGACTTGATCACCATTTTAGTCAACAGATGTTAAAATAAATATTAAAAAAACAAATAATAAATACAAAAATAAAAATAGAAATAAATCTAAAATTTATAAAGCAATAAAAAAATAAAAGAAAATGTAGATTTTGATAAAACTGGTTACATCGTATAAAATTAGGGTGGTAAAATGACCCGATGGAAGACAAAGGGCTGGTCGTATGTTTATACGTGTGTATAGTGTAAATGTAAGTGTTAAGTGGTCTATATAGTGGGTGTAAAGTGGTAAATAGTGTAATGTGTGGTATACAGTGTAAGTGGGTGTGTGTGTGTGTGTGTGTGTGTGTGTGTGTGTGTGTGTGTGCGTGTGGTGTGCTGTTGTGTGTATAAGTATAAAGTGTGCATGTGTTGTGTTGTGTGTGTGGTGTGTGTGGTGTGTGTGTGTGTGTGTATGTCGCGATGGAAATAAGTTTTAGGAAAGATGCCATACAGGTCAGGTACCTACATGCCCTCATGTTAGCACAGATACCTACCAAAGGCTAGGCATCAGTTACCTGAATGAGCTTAAGGCGGGGTGGATGCTAGGTGCAGGTGTAGGATAGGTGTAGGCTAGGTTAGGTTAGGTTAGGTTAGGTTAGATTAGGTTAGGTTAGGTCAGGTTTAGGTGCAGGTTTAGGCTATGTGTAGGTTGGGTATAGGGTATAGTATCTGGCAAGGTCAAGGCGGAAATATCATGGTCAAACAAGGTTAATATATATATATATATATATATATATATATATATATATACTATATATATATAATATTATATATATATATATATATATATATATATATATATTAATATATAATATATATATATATATACCTGCTCTGCTCTCTCTCTCTCCTCTCTCTCTCTCTCTCTCTCTCTCTCTCTCTCTCTCTCTCTCTCTCTCTCTCTCTCTCTCTCTCTCTCTCTCTCTCTCGCTCGCTCGCTTTGTAGATGTGCATGTTTGGATCGTAAAAAGAAACGTGTTACTTATCAACACGCAGCGTAATACCAAAAATAAAATTAAAATAATGAAAATAATTACGTTACGCAAATAATTAAAATAATTAAAAATAATAAAAATAAGTAAATAATTCAAATAAAAATGAATAAATAATTCAAATAAAATGAATAAAATTTTGGAAATAAAAATGAATAAACAACGACAGCATGGTCTTCCACGTGCTTTTACGATTCGAATTCAAAGATTTCGTTTCACGTGGCGATTCTCAGGATGAGAGATGTTATAACAGAAAATAAAATAAAAATAATAAAAATAATTCAAATAAAAAATGAATAAAATAAAATGGATAAAATTTTGGAAATAAAAATGAATAAACAACGACAGCATAGTCTTCCACGTGCTTTTACGATTCGAAATGTTCCGCAAACTCTCTCTCTCTCTCTCTCTCTCTCTCTCTCTCTCTCTCTCTCTCTCTCTCTCTCTCTCTCTCTCTCTCCTCCTCTCTCTCTCTCCTCTCTCCTCTTTCTCTCTCTCTCTCTCTCTCTCTCCGTCGTCTCTCTCTCTCTCTCGTTGTATATATATATATATATATATATATATATATATAGTATATATATATATATATATATATATATATATATTATATATATAATATATTATATATATAATATATATATATATATAATTTATATATATTAGATTGAATATATAGATATTCATATTACGTTGCCTTTTATTATTATTATTATTATTATTATTATTATTATTTTATTATTATTATTATAATTATTATTATTATTATTATAATTATTATTATAATAATTATTATAATTATTACTGGGAAACCGCGGCCTTGCTTTTATAAACCTGGAAATTAAATTTATATTTTAACAATACGTACCGCTGGTCTGGTAGTTAAAAGGTCGGGGATTTGCATCGGTGGTGAGAGGTCGAGTTCTATTTTGATTTATGACCTATGGGAAACTCGAACATATAAACACGGTGAGGTTTGAGGTGGTAAGGAAGTTTAAGCACAGATGGAAGGGATGGTGAAAATTCGTGAGTAGCGACCACGTGGGTGCGGGTGGTGTGTGTTGTGGTGTGTGTGTGTGTGTGGTGTGTGTGTGTATATATATATATATATATATATATATATATATATATATATATATATATATATATATATATATATATATATATATAAAATGCGGCGGAGGGCTGGCGGGCGGGACACAAGGCTCGCGGATGTGAACCAACGGTTCAGGCGGGCGGGAAAACGCGGTGGGCTTGCGGGCGGGCTGGCGGGTGGGCTGGCAAGAACGCACCTGCGGGTGCCGAGGATCGAGACATCACAAAAAGGGCTAAGCCCCTAATGGAAGCCCAAATAAATTACCGTGGGCAAAAATTGCCCCATGGACGAAAAAAATTAGGGGGGGTAAAATACAACGGTTTGCTAAGGCAACCGTTTGGCGCAACCCTTCTTTCGACGGGTTGCTAAAAATATAACGGTTGCTCAACCAAATTAGGGTGGCCAAACCAATTAGGGTTGTCAAAATTAGGGTTATCTCCAAAAAATACCGTGGGCCCAAAAATGACCCATGGAAGATCAAAGGTCTAGGCCCAAAAAAGGTCAAGGCCCAAAAAGGTCAAGGTCAAAAAAGGTCAAGGCCAAAAAGGTCAAGGCTTCAAAAAAAGGTCAAGGCCCAAAAAAGGTCAGGCCAAAAAAGGTCAAGGCCCAAAAAGGTCAAGGCCCAAAAAAGGTCAAGGCCCAAAAAGGTCAAGGCCCAAAAAGGTCAAAAAAGGTAAAAAATGGGGCTCAAAATACCCTCAGGTAGGTTCCTGGACGCTGTGGTCAAAATGACCAACACGAACAATATGGACCCCCTACTACTTATATAATATTATATATATATATACATTTTCCGCACTAAAATCTATTAATATAATTGTTCCCAGGGTGCGGGACGGGGACTAAACTCAAATCCACCCCTCCAACCTCTTTCCCCATCTCCGACCTTAATGAAAGAGATTTAACAATGGATTATATCCTTTTTGCACTAGTATTGAAATCAAATATAGGAAGGTTATGCTTGAGAAACATCAATTTTTCTGCCTTTTCTGCTGAGAGTCTGTTTCTCTTTTCATTATATATTAGCCCAGCATTGCTAAATACTCTCTCACTTGAAACACTAGTTGGAGGACAGGCTAAGTTTTTCCCTTGCAAGTTTACTTCAGCAATGGGTAAAACATTTTGCTTAACTTTCACCAACTGATGGATCATCATTTGTATCTAGTCGTTTTTTCTTGGTGATAGTTTTCAATCATTTGCACTCACTATATCTTTTGGTAA
>JABUQX010112637.1:0-2500 GCA_015478945.1 Trachelipus rathkii
CCTCTCCACCCCACCAACTATTCTCCAACAAACCCATCACCAGCGCAAACCAAACTACCCACCCGCTCCTCACACCACACATCACATGGGGCCTCTTTCTACTCAACACACACCACCACTCCCATTCCTCCTTCTTTCCGTTCTGAGTATAATCGAGATAAAAGTAACTATCCAGGGGACACTAAACATATTAAATTTTAATAAAAGGTACATACTAAATTTCCAGTTCTGACATAAAATAAAAATATGGGGAAAAGGACCGGAATGGATCTAGATCCAAGAAAATTATAAAAACAAGCACCCCACCATCAGAACAAGGCAACTTTGGTAATAGTTGAGTTCAACCCAACTGCTCCCCTCGACTGTACATAGAACACATTGGAAGCAAAACATAAGGAATAATATTAACAATAAATCTATAACCAACCACATATAAAAAGAAAAATATGTAACCATAATCACAAGAAAGGGAAGGCTTATATATTTTAAGAAATAATATTTATAATGCAAAGAAATACAAATTTAGAAATTATTTCAATAAAGGTACAGGGCGAAAATTAAAATTGGATAGGTATTCAAAGAAGTCATTTTTTGTTGTTCTGGTACTTCATATTGCCTTAAAGAACATCGCAAGAAAGAACAAACAAACAAGGCCAGAATATTTATTGGCTCAATCTCTTTCGCCTCTAAAACTCTACATCCCAACAATACACTACCTTTAACCTACAACCTCTTTACCTCTTTCCTCATTCTCTTCAACCTTCGCTCCTCGAGGAGGTCCCCGAGTTATCCCCTCTCCGACCCCCGACCAATGCTAATAATCTGTAAGAAAGGTATGTCAGCATTATTAAAAAAATCATTTTTTTCTAAAATAATGTAAGATTAAAAATTTAGAGCACCCAAGCCAAGGGTTTTTTGTCCTACATATACAAGTTTGCGTTCAAGACAATATGTTAGAATATATATATATATAAGTAGTATATTATTAATATATATATATATATTATATATATATATATATATATATATATAGTATATATCTATATATATATGATATATATAGTATATTATATAGTATATATATATAATATAGTATTAGAGATAATATTCTACTTTTCACGGTAGGTTTTTTATGTATTAAATGATTTTCCACCCTGTGGGCAGGGAGGAGAGGGGCGGAGAGACGAGTTTTTTTGGTGTAAGAGGATGAGATGTGTGTTGAGTGTGAGCGTTGTTAGGGTGGGCGCAGCGGTGTGAGCAGGGCGAGAGTGTCGGAGAGGAAGGGTAGGAGGAGGGCGCAATTTAGTAAATTATTAATGTATTTGTTTTCCATGAGTTATGGTATGAAAAATTAAAAATAAAAATCAGGAAAAAAAAAATTGGTCGCTTCGGTGAATCCTCTTCAGCTGCCTATGTTTTATATGATCGGCTCTGGAAAAAAGGACTGCTATTATAATTTGATGAATTCTGTGCTAAGTTTTTTCATCTTTTCGAATGGAATGATGCATAGGCAAGGTTTGAAGTTGAAAAAAAAATTCCATCGTGAGATTTGTTAAACTGGTGTGTGTGTCTCCCCTAGCCCCCCCACCTCTCTCTCCTCCTTGACCCACACAACCCCCGCTCACACTCTCACTTCCAACTAATTGCGTCGCGTACGAAAAACGTGATTTTAATTGGCAAGGATATTAGGAGGTAGGGAGAAAGGGATAGGATGCCTAGGGAGATGATGAACATGGTTAGACGGGTTAATGGTTGGGGAGATGCTTAAGATGGGTATAAGTTGTTCAAATTTTTTTTCAAATGGTAGAGAATGGGTATTTGTAGAAAGTTTTTGTTCTCCACCCCCGCGACTCCCACCCCACCCAAAGATAAATATGTTCCTCTTGTATAGTGTTGAAATTGGAACAGGGCGAAAGCCCGAGCGAGAAAATTGGGTAGATATGTAATATAATAATAGTATATAATTATAATATTAATATTACATATTATTATATACACTGAGTGAGAGGTATAGCTTTTGGGTTGGCGGCTTGGGATGTTACTATAGGATTTTGGCGGGCATTTCTGGATGGATAACATAATAGGAGGTTGTGATTAAAATCTTTTAAGATAAAAAAATATATATAGAGGAGATTGATTACTTATGATGTGTGTGATACTTTAGATATTAGCAAGTATCTTCGAAAATACTCAACTTAAGCAACTCTAATTGCACAATTTTTTTCTCTCTGTTTCAAATTCTTGTTATTTTGGAAGAACTAATTTTCTCTTTATCTTAGAGTTTTATATTTAGGAAGTCATAGATTTTCAAATCTTTTCCTAAAACTAATAATAATAAATAACGATTGTTTTTTCATCATAATATTAATAATAATTATTTAAAATATAATAAAAAAAAATATATAATATTAAATTAAATAATAATTAAATAAATTGAATCTACAATATTCATTTGTGAGATAACCATGGAAATAACTAAATAATACATATATTCATAAAT
>JABUQX010112637.1:5000-17500 GCA_015478945.1 Trachelipus rathkii
TTTAGATTTAAAATTGACAATTCTGATAAACATAAATACAATTAGCTGTAAATGATATCAGAGAATATCTATCTCTGTATCGTCGCGAAGATTGAAAAACGCTCTCTCACGTAGTATGCCAATTGTTGTGGTAAAAATTTTTCCTGATCCGCAAAGGAGGATATATAATGAAGGAGCGGAGTATTGGGGATTATTTTTCTTGAAGGGAGCAGCACTCGTACGATGCTTATTCTAGGCTTTTTATGATTATTGTCAATGTTAAGGTCTGATACATATAATAGTATCTTCTATATGAGGAAACAAACAGAGAGGGTAATACTTGTAAAAAACATAGTAAAATTAGTAAGTTACTATGCTAAATACAATTCTAATATTTTAAATAATATAACAAATGAATAAAAATAATAACAATTATTTAATTATTTAAAATTGTTATCTCACTAAAATGACACTATAGATAGTTAATATATTATACATTATTAGGATTTAATTGTAATTTTATTTTCATTATATCATTAACAATATTACCATTGAGAATCTAGAATCTCATATAATATTAATTTTATTATAATAGGTATTTGGATTCTTTGCAAAACTTAAATATTTATCTTTATTAATTAATATTATTATTAGTTTGCTTTTATTTACTCAGTTTTCATATATTTTAAATTTTATGGTAATATATACTAATTTTTACTCAATACTCTCATTTAAAATTATTATAATCTCAATTCACTGGTTACGGAAAGGGAACAAAGTTTACATAACAATCAATATATTCTAGATTGATCATATTGGGATAATAATTATAATTGGGATACGGAGGTTAAAGGGAGGAAAAATTAGTAGGTATTATTTATTATGGGGAACTTCTTAAAATGGTATATGGTTATAATGATTTGATTTATTTATTATTGATCATTAATTAATAATATTCAAATTATATATGGATGTGGTGTATTATTGTATAAATTAATGGTCTACACATAGGTTATTATACTAACGACATGGTTATTATTTCCCTGTACTCTTCTAATCTACAGTATGGTTTATACGTTCTATAATTTTATTATATATAATCTTGTAAGTACTAATATATAACATATTATTATATAATATATATATTGATAATAATAATAAATAACTATTAATAAAATTAATAATAATATATATATTAATTTTAATTTGTATAATTAAATGTGAATTTATAATATATAAAATAATTAAATAATATATTAATACTAATAAGTTCTTAAATTAAATTATAACAAAGTATATATAATTAGAAAACATATTAAAAATTAATTAAAATTATTCTATTAATAGAACATATAAATTATTATTATATAATACAAATGATAATATATATATTATAATATATTTATAGTAATAATAATAAATAATATTAATAATTATTATTATTATGTCACTAATCTTAATTATAATTATAATTTTTATATAATATATAATATTATATTAAATATATTATATTTATTAATAATATTATATAATATAATTATATAATTATTATTATATTATAATTAATTAATAGTAATTCTGTTATTATATGTTAACTATATAATTGTTCTAATAAAATAGATAATACTTTTTGAATAATTTATAATAATCAAAAATATAAATTAATAAAGATATTATTCATAGTTATGCCGAATTAATAAAACAATATAACATATAGTTAACATTTTTATCCAGAGATTAATAAGACATTATATAGTGAGAGAAACTCTATCATTTAGAGAGAATATTTTTGGATACAATACTTTAATTAAGAGCTATCACTCAGAAACACGAATACAAAGAGTAAATTATTATCACTTGGTTCTTTTATTTAGGGGAAATTGTCAGGATATAACAAATATTAAATCTTGAACTTCTTTAACTAAAATTAATGAATGTTACAAACTAAAAACAGTACATAAATTAACAGTATATATGTACTTTGTGAATATTTTTGAAGGGGTCGAAATATAATACATTATCGAACTTTCCTGATTCTAGGGATTTGATTTCATCTAGTTATTAAAAGGGGCTTATATGTATATCAGAACTTGCTGTGAGAGCATACAAGTCACGTCAGTCAAAGGTAATAGGTGTGACAACCCCTTTCCCGGCAGCGCAAAATGACAGCCGGAAGTTACGCAGGCAACCTTTTGCAACAGCCTGTTTTTGACAAATGTTTCGAGTGTATTGTTACGTTCTAAAAGTTTAAAAAAGTGTTTTGTTTTGCTCAACAATTGGTTTTTGAACTTTGAGATACCGCCCAAAAAATTAGGAAGTTTCCTAAGTGTCTTGTGAGCAAGAATCATATATATTTTAAGATCTATCTGGACGACTGTGTGATTCTGATATTTGAACAAATAGACATGTAAAGGTTAAGTTATAAGGGTATTATATATTATAGCACTCTTTATATACAAACATTAGGAAGGGTTCATGGTTTTCATTACTTAAGGTTTTATTTTCATTATGAACCGATATTTATATATTATGATGAGATTCCTCAAATGAATTTAATTGCAGAGTATCTTGTTACCACCAAAATCGGGGGGATATTTAAATCGGTCTCTCTATAACTCCGATGACTCATGCTTGGCTTACAATTAATATTGAAAAACAACAAAATACGAGTTAAAATTATAATATTCATTGCCATTCTAGATTTACCTTACTCGATATAATAGTTCGTTGGTGAGTATAAACATATTAACATAAGTTAACAGATTAGCACAACGCCTTTTATAACTTCCCGCCCCTTTTAATTATTCGCTCCTAAATTTATATTGGTGAGATTCTTATTTTCAGGGTAACTCCCCTCAAACCTTGCACCAGCAGCAGGTCTTGTAGCCTTCCCGGAGCCGAGGTTTCACGCCGCTATGGCTATGTAAGGATGGGACTAAGCCGCTAATTGGAAATGGTCGTTAGATAGAGACAAAAAGTTTTCAAAAGCAGGAGAGGCTAGGAATATGTGAATGGATTTGATATAATTAGAGTCCAGTACCTGAATCTAACTATCTCGAGAGGAGCAAGATGTAGCAACGGAGACCAAGAGAGACCAGGGTGTGAGAAGAGATATATAGTGAGAGATGAGTGTGGAAATACATTTTTCTGATATATATATTTCTCTTTGTTCACATTCACGTAATGGTTAAGCTATAATTCTAAATAGATCTTTATACTTTAGTTAAAACCACATTAGGTTGTGGAAGCACCGATTTTGAGAGTTTTAGGCACGCCTAATAGGTGTCTTGGAACCCCCCAGGAAGGGACCCTATCAACTTGAAAAATATTTAATAAAAAAGAAAAACACAGGGTGAGTGCGTGAGATCGATGCGGACTAGCGCCATCTAAGGATAATCGAGTACGAAAGAAGAAAGAAGCAAAATAAAAATGTATAGATGTAATAACATAGTCTGCGAGAGCAAATAGAGTCCTATAAAAGACGTAGCACTCAACTGGAGTCCGGAGATGGATCTCTTCAGTAAGGAAAAAACACAGCTGTGAGCGTAGCTGATAAGGAAGACGCGAGAGGAAAGGCAGCATTATGAATCTGGGAAAATAAATTAAGAAGTTCTCATGTGTCGGGATGCAAATATGAGTTCCTTGTAGGGCAGGTCGGAGTAGCTCAGGAACGAGCTGAAAATAGATTGCAATTTGATTTAGGCAATTTCTAACCCTAGGCTTAAAGTATTGTTTCAATATATGTGTTTACTAAGAAGAATAACAACATGGATAGCTTTCAAGTTGATGCGATGGATTTTTAGGGGAAATAGGAGGCTTACAGCAGATAGACGAGAACTTGACTGAGTGCATATTGCTAGGTTACGACATGAATTGCAATATCCAGATGATCGCACAACGGGAAAAAGTTAGATGACAAATGGCGAAGAGAGGAGATACTCCTTAGGAAAAATGAGATAAAAAAAGAAGCAACCAACAAATTGTTCTAATCTTATGTTTCATGTTGGATGAGAATATCAAAGGACCAAATCCCAAAACGGAGTCTTACCCGTAAAATATGATACCCTTCTATATAATTATTCTGATCGTAATCCTCTCTAAACCACAACTTTACTTGTTGCACAAAGCATGAACCTGATGAACAATTATAACCTAGGAACTCCCTCTACAGTATCTGCCGTCTCAGTCCGCCTTTTCTTTTATTACATCGGTTTATCTTAATAATATTTCTTTACTAACCGGAGCAAGTGAGTTATCAACTCATTCAACCTACGAATTTGTCTTTAACGTAACCTGGCTGCGAGTAATAGAAATGTACGGCATAAATTTTTTCAATCATATAGCTTTATTCTCATATTTGTACGGTTTTGCTCTCCGCCCTCATCTCTCTTCTCTCTCTGACCTTGTTCTCTCTCCTCTCTCTCTCATCTTCTCTCTTCTCTCTCTTCTTTCGATCATCTCTCTCTCTCTCTTCTCTCTCTCTCTTCTCTCTCTCTCTCTCTCTGGTATCACACCGCACACAACTCATCCATTCATCACTCAATTCAGCGCATACTTACCTGTTGACAGCTAGATTACTCTTATTTTCTTCTAGGCATATTCTACTCGACGCTTAAAGTCACATCATATTTCGAAGCTGTTGCATTGACTGTTTACCTTTAACATATCCGGTTTTTCACTTTCCCTTGTAATATGTCTTATGTTGTCTGTGAGTTTTTATGTTTTAAACACATAAAACTATTATTTAGGTGCAAAAGCACACAAGAGATAAGTCATTTTGCTCATTATTTCTACGATAATTCTGAGAGAGGTCATGTATCAATTCCAAATATCTGCATGGATGACCCAGACTATGGTATTAGTTATGTTAGTATAGTCATTCGTTTTGTTTACACTCTTGGTCTCACGTTCATTAACTAATGGCCGGGTTGGGAAACATTTTATATTTTTTCAATTATTGGGAGACGAGTGAATTTCATTTTATATTTTTCCTTATATTTTTCCTTTAAGTTTTCATTATTTTCTTTTAAATTTAAATTGTGGTGTAAATATTTGTTTTATTTTTTTTTTATTTATGTTTGGTTTTTTTATCTTGGTTTTTATTTTAGTTTGTTTCTTTTTATTTTAGTCAAAAAAGTATATTAAAATTTTAGTTCACAAATCCCATTGATTTCAAAGAGTGTGTAAGCTTTAATAAAGGTAGTTAAGAATTTTATAAATCCAAATTTTACTTTAATGAACTTCACATGGCTTTATTACTAAAATTATTTTTATTTCTGGTTAAAATTTATCTCTTTTATGAGTATTATATTTATTACAAAAGGTTTTATTAACACATTAAATTAAACAAAAAATTTTAATTTTCATAATTAAAATATGTATCTTACTTCGGGCCCTAAAGGAACAGTAGCGACAAAATCACGCTCAAAATTCATTCATCACCCTTCACAATCTTCAAGACGTCATTTCTCTCCCCTCCCATTCCCCATACCATCTCAATTGCTAATACTATCTATTTGAGGATCTTACTCTGGCTTTACATCAATATTTTTTGTCATTGAATTTTTTATGGGTCACACTCTAATCATTACCATAAAAAAATAAGTTTTTCTTAAAAATAACATAAAACAATAAACTTATTAAAAACATTTATGTTTTTACTAAAAAGATTTCATATCTTTCTCTCTTATCTTAATTAAAAATTCAATAGATCAAAACATCTAATCAAACACAACGCCCACCCCATCCATATCACCCGTGATCCATTGATTAAGCGATTAAAGTCATTATTAAGTGATTAAAGTCCTAATTAAATTTAAATATTTGTACAAGGTAACATAAAAATATGCTCACTGTATAAAAATTAAATAAACTTATTAAAAACATTTTATATTTATACTACATTTTTATTTTTTTTATTGAAAATATCAACTATAAGTGATTACACTCATATTTAAGTATCGATGCTGCACCAACATTACATAAAAAACTAAGTTCTTTTGCATGATCACAACATAAATTTTATTAAAATCATTTTAATCTTTTAATGTTTATAACATAAAAATAACATAACTAACACACCTTACATATGAACAAACTGCTAACATTAGCAAAATTCACTGCTTAATATCGGTAAAGTAGCTAACATCACCTTTCAAAACAAGCTAATTACACTTTTCCAACATATCTCTAACATATCAGTGTTTATTTTACATTATCTTAGTAATATTTACCAAAACTTAATAAACATTTGTCATAACCTAATCTATCTAATATACTGACCAACGAATGCTAACATAACAAAGTTTTAATATCTGATAAACTAGTATAATATACCTAAGCCAAGAGCATAATGTACGAACGAATAAATTGATGTTTTACTTTAGCATATATTTTATGAAGAGACTTTAAAAATCATGTGGCATTTAATATGTATTACAAAACATTATGCATTAAAAATAAAAAAGAATATTTAGTAAAAACATAAATTGTTTTTAATAAATTAAATATTATATTCACAAAAAGAACTCATTTTTGTTATGCTTATGCAGAATACATGAATAAATATAAAGTAAATCAGTAAGTCAATAGAGCATGGCATGGATTGGCATGGGAATTAGAGTGGGTTTAATGTTGGCGCTACTGCTTTACTGCTTTAGGGTCAACAAAGTACATATTTTTAAGGAAAATTTAAAAAAATTTAGTATAAACATGTCTTAAAAACTTTTTTAATAAAATAAATAAAATTTTATAAATAAAAAGCTTAAAAATAAACTTTTTGAAATTTAAATAAACTTTTAAAATAAAAAGTTTTAAAATAAAATTATAAAACAAATAAGTAA
This sequence comes from Trachelipus rathkii, assembly GCA_015478945.1. Lineage (NCBI taxonomy): Eukaryota > Metazoa > Arthropoda > Malacostraca > Isopoda > Trachelipodidae > Trachelipus > Trachelipus rathkii. Next base: position 11,822 of record JABUQX010112637.1, read on the forward strand.
AATTTTAAAATAAAACATAAAATAATAAAACTTAACATATAAAATAGAACTTAACAAACAAAATATAAAATAAATAAATAAAACTTTAAATAAAATATAGATGTAAAGGAAATAATAAAAACTTAAAGGAAAATACAAATGAAAGCGTAGCGATAACATTAAATATGTGAAAATATAAATGTCTTAGCCGTCAAAATAAAAATATAAAAGTTTTCCAACGACGTTTAGAAAACGCAACACATATTTTATTTTATTTTTTTTTTAAAAGTTCACACCTCACGGGCATAGCCCTATTTAAGGAGGGGAACTTTCTAGGTAATTTCCACCTAGGATCCGAACTAGGATTCGAACCCTCGACCTTGCCATGCGACTCCGTCGCTCTACCGTTTGAGCCACGGTTGCGGCAAAATATGCAAATGACGCTATAGAAATAACAGTCAAAATAAAGTAACAAAGATTTACTTAGAAATGCATTAAGTAAAGTGCGTGTGCATAATAGTTTATATACAGCATGCAGAAGAATACAAGTTACTTATAAAAAGGAAAACCAGTTCATGTTAGAGTCGAAGCAGTCATGTAAGCAGCTTCCTGTGACGCTAGTTTAGATGTATCTGGAGAAAATAAGAAACCTAGCTGCAAAAGATATTTATGCGTTGATTTGTTGAGAGAGAGAGAGAGAGAGAGAGAGAGAGAGAGAGAGAGAGAGAGAGAGAGAGAGAGAGAGAGAGAGAGAGAGAGAGAGAGAGAGAGAGAGGCCGTAATTAATAAGTTATATAGGAAAGATAGTATGTTGAGCCAGGTTACGTTAGACAATGTTAGGTTGATATATTTAGTTCGGTTAGAATAAGATAGCCGATGTATTAAGAAAGATCGGCTGAACGGCGAATACTTAGAGGGGCTGTATAATTGCATATGATTTCATGTTTTGTGCAGCGTAGGGTTGTTGCTAGAGTGATCGTCTATGTAATTAATAGCTGTATTCACTTCCGGTGTACGGGCAAAACCGGCATAGCGTGTACCGGGCAAAACCCTATGGGTCTAGCGGGCGGTTCGGTTCATATTAAATGGGAAACCCCCACATATGGCGTCCCACCATTTCAGATTCCTCAGGAATCATCGTCAACATCCTTCGTCATCGTACTTCTCTTATGCACTCTGTGCAATTCTTCCTCTGCTATGCATTCTGTGCTTTGTGGCTGGGAGCTCCCTTCTAGGGAGTCACAGACTAATCGCATTTCGAACTTGAAACTATCTTATTCGTGTTCTACATCATTGTAAACATACATTTAAACCAATAATATGATGTCAAGCGTGTGCTTACTCGTCACAGCACCGACTCCAGCACCTGCTCCGGCACCGACACGACGCCTACATGACACGACACGACACCCGACACCGACACCGACACCGACACCGACACGACAACGACACCCGACAACGACACCGAACACCGACACGACACCGCGGACACCTGACACCTGGACATCCGACAACCGGCTACCGCACCGCACCAGACTCCGGCACCGGCCCCGGCACCGACGCTGACGCCTACAATGAATCATTTGCTTTGATCCCCGTCTTCCTCAGCTGCCCACGCTGTGCTTTTCTTCTTGCTCCAGGTCCGGCGCTTCTCCCTTTTTCGTGTTCCTTCCTCCATCTTCCTCTGTGCTTTTCTTCTTTTTTCCATTTGAGACCCTTTCATGGGGTCAACAGACATCTTTGAGGGTTCTGAACCCCTCCAAGTCGGGTTCTACGTCCTTATAAGCATATGAAATCATACCTTACTTGAACTATTATATGAATATTTCAAGATTTCTACTACAACTCCGGCTTTGGCTCCTGCTCCGGCTCCGACTCTGGCCCCGGCTCCAGCTCATTTGCTCTGGCACTTAACTCAGGCTCCGTACTCTAATTCATCCATCCTCTTCTATGAATTTGGTGATTTTCGTCTATCTAGGATCATTTCCAAGTTTTGGGGTTCAGTCCCATCATTACATGGGCGTAGCAGAGTGAAACTTCGGCTCCGTTGAGGCGACATGACCTGCTGTTGGGATTGCAAGTTTGAAGGGAACACCTCAATTAGAACTCTCCTAAATTGTGGGGAAAGTAAAAAGGGACGGGACTTTAAACATTGTGCGAGATGTTTCTTTCTACAACAATTATATAGAGTGAGTGTTAAATAATATTAATGATTTTCCTTCTATTCTGTTTTTCAATGTATTAAGCCAACTAGTGCACGTATGAAATGATTTAAATATCGGTTTGGTGGTAAAATACCTAGATAAATCGATTGGAATCGTCAGAAGTGATCTACACATTATTAAAAACCTTCTAGGAAAAAAAACTTTTTGTAGGGTAAACCCAATAAGTTCATGTTAAAAACTCAGAAAACGGTCTTCCAGATCTTAAAATCGGTTTCACAGACCTTAAAAAACACTAATTTGGCATCTTAAACGTCAAAAACCAAATGTTGTAAAATGTTGCTTTGCAACATCTGCAACATCCGGTTGCAACCTCTGGCTGTCATTTTGGCTGCCGAGGGTGCACTATACACTACTCACGTCAACATTGGAATGTTTGATTAAAATTTTTCCAAAATTTTATACCTTATTCAAATTTGGATTCAGTCTTGACTTGGAAACTATCCTTGATTCCATGATGATAATAATAAAAAAGAAATTAATATTTTCTTGCCAGTAAACTTACTCTGATACTTTCTTTTAGGAGTGAATTCCCTCATCAGCTGGCAAATTTATTACAAAGTAATTTGCATAACATATTGGAGAGGAACATTGTAGTTGAACATGTGTGGATCAAGTGTTTAACTTGAAATTGCTGGCAGAGAAATTCTCAGAAAAGATGAAACACGTTTATGCATGCTCCCTTGATTTGGAAAAGCCATATGATAGAATGCAAAGAGTGAAGTTGTGAAGAGTATTAGAAAATTATGGAATGAATGCATTGTTGTTAAAGGCGATTCAAGCATTTTATAGGAACAGTAAAGGATATGTTAAGATTAAAAGAAAGGAAGAGGAGTGATTTAAAGTAGGTGTAGGACTGACACAAGGTTGTGTTATGTCTCCACTGATGTTTAATATCTTTATAGATAGTGTAGCTAGGAATATGGATGGGATTGGGAAAGGAACTGATATGAGTCTGCATGAGTGTTATTGGGAGATAAGCATTTTACTTTTTCCTGACGATTCTGTGTTAGTTACTGATTAAAAAGAAAAACTGCGTGATTTGGTGCTTCAGTTTGAACAAATGTGAGAAGAAAAAGGATTAAAAATTAATCCTGCTAAAAGTAAAGTTATGAAAATTAGTACAAAACCCAATCTGGCCTGGATATCATAATGTCGAACGGAAATAGCCTAACATAAACTGCAATATTTAGGTACTTTGGATTGAATATTGTGGTTTTCGGAGGGATGAAAGAATAGATTAACCATAAAGGGTAGCGAAAAGTGAAAAAATATCAAGTAATCTTAGAGAATTATGGATATCTTGGAAGACAAAACATCATTGCTGAAGCTGTGCTGAGATACGGTTCGTAGGGTATTTAATTTTCTGTTTGCTGAACATGTGATGTTTTAAATCTGAGATATCAAGGTAAAGTGGGTGCCGATGGTTAAAGCGAATATTTTGGGTGTTTTGTTTAGGGGGAGAATGGCGTTCTTTAGAGTTACTTGCGGGTGTAGAAATATTTGGCGTCTGTCAGTTGTGATCAAAGTTATGGATGATTTCTCGGCAGAGGCTGACATTCTGTTGGAAGATAACCATGCTTCTAGACGATTTAGGTAAGTCTGAGTATGATTTGTAGATATGGGTACTGAGGGTTCTAATACGTTTATGGTTATATCATTTGCATAGGTATCGTAGTTTTGAATTAAGAAGTTGGAGGTAAGGATGTCAGCTGTAAATAGGTTAAGCAGGAATGGAAACAAAATGGCTCCCTGGGGGACCCTGTTTCTTAGTTTTACGGATTTGGAGATTTGGTGCTTGCTGGACACTTTGACAGTGCGTCCATATAAGAAATTAGATAGCCATTTTTGTAATTATTGGGAAAGGGTGAATTTAGGATTTTTGAATGAGTATTTGTCTAGGTACTGTGTTGAAGACCCTACTAATGTCGATAGCCAGTAGTATTGTTATGTGGGATGGTATTTTGTTCAGGTCGTTTATGATATTTTGTGTGATATTTGTTAAAGCTATTGTGGAGGAGCGGGACTTTTTGAAGCCATTTTGGCAATTTGACGAGTGAAAGAAAGGTTGGATTTTGGTGTGCAAGATTTTCTCGATTAGTTTGCACAAGGACGAAAGGAGGGATAAATGTCGGTATGAAGAAGGGTATATTCCGAGTTTAAATTTGGGTATGATTATTGTTTTTTTTTCAGTACGGAGGAATATAGTTAAGTGCCCAAGATTTATTGAAGATATTTGTAATGAATGAAATAACGGCTGGTCCAAAGTGTTTGATGTAAAGGTTAGAAATGTTGTCCGGGCCAAAAGTTGGGGAATTTGGTAGAGTTTTGATGAGAGAAGTGATTTCTTGTGTAGTGATTTGATTGGGATTGATTTGTAATGATGTTTTTTTTTTTTTTTTAACTTGCGTATTATCTTTCTGATATTTGTGTGTGTATGTTTGTTGGAGATTTTGGAGTAGTGCTGTGCAAGGATATTGCAGCGTTGTTTACGGGAAGAAAGAAAGAGAGAGAGAGAGAGAGAGGAGGGAGAGAGGGAGAGAGATAGGGGAGAGGGAGAGAGAGAGAGAGAGAGAGAGAGAGAGAGAGAGAGATAGAGAGAGAGAGAGTTATTTTGTCCTCCTACTGCTTCGTTTGTGGGTGGGGGATTGTTTTGGAAATTGTGGAGACGTTTTATAACTTGTCATGTTCTTCTCTCCTCAGGCTTCCCATGTTGCCAGTTACGTGTTTTATGAATTTTGAATATATATATATATTATACTATATATTATATATATAGTATATATACTATTATATATATAATATAATATATATATATAATATATATATAATATATATAATCATATAATTATATATTATTATATATATAATAATACAATATTCTATTATATATATAATAAATATATATATAGGATACTAGAAGTAGTATATAATGATTTATAGTGCTCACAATATAATATTGTCAAAAAAATTATTTGGTATATAAATAATATTGCAGTGTTTTTAGAATTTAGATATACTTTCAAAAGTTGCTTTATAAATTGTGGGGTTAAACCTAGATTGGCAATTTTTCTCTCGCTGTAAATCAGGAAAAACAGAATTCGGTTCATTAGCGACCTTCTTTCTTTTATAATTTTTTCGGCAATGAAAAATGCCAAAGTTTATTTTAACGGCTGTCTGTTTTTGTATTTTTCCAATTGTAAATATGTAGTAATAAGGGGTTAAAAACCACTCTAGTGTAATATGAACTATTTATTTATTACTTTTATTTTAATCATATAAATTTATAAATATTTATGTAATAAACTTGTATTTTGGCACAAATATAATTTCCAGTATGATTTTGGCGCAGGCTTTTTGCTCTCGTCTCTCTCTCTCTCCTCTCTCTCTCTCATCCTCTCATTAGCGTTCTCTCTCATCATCACTCATCGTCTGCGAGTCCTCCGTTCACCACGTACGACGCTCCTCTCTCGATTCC
>JABUQX010112638.1:0-7500 GCA_015478945.1 Trachelipus rathkii
TCTTGTTCCTTGTTAAAATACTGAAAATAAGTAGTAGGTTAAATGGCATCTCTCAAATAACCTTAGTAGTATCATTAAACATTATTTGAATAAAGTTTTTGATAAAACAACTAAGGTTCAAACACCCTCCTCACCTCTGAATTGATATGATGAATTTTGGTCCAGAAATTCATGTCTGAAAGATTATAAGTTCAATTTGGGAACAGGGTTCAAAAGTTGTGGACCTCAGCAATTTTAAGTCAATATCTGACCCCATCTGTTTTATGGCACCCAATAACTTTTAATAAGAAAAATCATAAAATCCAAGAAATAATATGCGGTAATTGGGTTGCGGAGGGGCTTCACCACCGATTTTTATAAAAATATTACGGATATACTTCTAAAAAAAATAAAAAATGGAATAAAAAAAAATAAAAAGTTTAAAGGCCTCTCAAAGTTGTTAAAACTCCCATAGACTTTTCATTTTTTAATCCATCCAGGGTTAGGTTTCTCATTTCAGGGCCCTCTAGTTCAGGTTTATGATATGTTTTGTTAGGTATACATAAAGAAAATTCTAGTAAGCCTTACTTAAACAAATTCTTTTTCATAACGCCTAATTAGGCATGAACCCATAAAACGAGCACAAAGCCGCATTAATTTTTTTTTATAAGAAGGCCTATTTTTTTAGAATTTTTTTAAATTTTTTGACGAGGCTGTAACTTTTTTCCTAAAAAAATTAAATCATTTGGTTTTTTTTTTGCTTCATTACTATTTTGAGTAGCCTATATCCTATAATTTAAAAAGGAAAAAAAGAAAAAAAAAATATCTAAGAAAATTCTATGAAAGTTTAACTTTTGAAAGGCAGTAACTTTTTTTCCTTAAGGGACCGCCAAGTTTGGTTTATTGATTATTATATATATATATATATATATTAATATATATATATATATAAATATATATATATATAATATATATATATATTATATATATATATATATATATATATATTATATAATATACTATCGAACTCGAAAAGAGTTATCTTAATCTGTACTAGTAGTCAAGTAAGTATCTACCAAATACGCCTATGATATATCCTTTGTAATTTTTTATAAAAATTGGGGTGAAGCCCTTCTGCACCACTTTTACCATATGTTTTAAATTGGAAAAACACAAGGATTCTAAATATACAAGTTTCAGCATTTGTAGGTTAAAAAACAAAAATTTTAGACATATTTAAAGAAATAATTTTACCTTCTTGGGTTATTAGTGACTCAAAAACAAATTATTGGTGCCAAAAATGAAGGAACCATAGTAAATTTATACAGAATCGGAAAAAAAATCTTCTGCTGATTGATAATTTCTTTCATTAGCTTACTATTTTCAAGTAAAGTTTCGAATCGAAATTTTTCACAAACTTTTATTAAAAGATTATAATTTTTCTTTTCCATATCCGCAAATCATTATAAAACGTAATTGTATATAGCATCGGGCAGGGTGACCAAGCCCCCTTTTTTTAGAGGGGGTGATTTCTGTTCCATCTAAATAAAAAAAAAATTTTTTTTAAATTTTCGCTCATTTTATAGCCCCGTCTTAGTACTACAAGTTTTATTTAGATCATCTTTAATTTTGAGAGTTTATATTTTTTAAAAATATAATAAATTAGGCTATAAAAGTCCTTCCAATAGAATTTCACTTTTGAAAAATGTGAGTTTTTTTAACTTTGTTATAAATATGAAAAATATGAATGGATTTTTAATTATTTTTTTCAGTGGATACAGTTGAGTTGTTAGCTTTAAACTGGCAGAGTAAATTTTTGTTCCAAACAGTATTAGTGGCCAAAAAACGGGGCCTAACTTGGTCCGATCCCCCCGCTGTAAAAATTGATGGGGTTGAATCGGACCACCATTGTTTTTTTCTTATTTTATGTATTAATTAATTGACATTTTTATTACATAAATTAATTTAAATATAAATAAATAGTGTACTTATATTAAGTAAAAATTAAAATAAAAAATGAAATTTATAAAAAAATACGAATTCCAAAAAAGTGTCAAATTTTTTGAGCGGAGAGGGGTGAATCGGACCACCTTATTTTATTCTTATTTTATGTTCATTATTGACATTTTATTACTTATTACTAATTATTAATATGATAAACAATTATATTAAGTAAAAATTAAAATATAAAATTGAATTTATACGTAAAAGAGGAATTTAAACAGATGGTCCGATTCACCCCTCAATGGCTGGTCCGATTCAACCCTCCAAGGTGGGGGTGACTGAGCTTTATTTTAACATTTATATGGAAAACTATTATTATTAGAATTAACATTTTATTTTTTTGTGGTGCTTATGAGTTATGGACCTACTATAAGACCTGATTTTCAAAAAAAAAATAAAAATCAAAAAAAGTGCATTAGGGACGAGTTACGGAGACGAAGTTATCCCCTAAAGTGGTCCAAGTCACCCCGCCCGACGCTATCACTTGGATGTAAGAATTTAGAAAAATTTTTCTCTGCTTAACAATTAAAGTACCTTAGGTGCAATAATATATATATAATATATATATATATATTATATATATAATATATATATATATATATATATATATATATAATATTATATATATATATATATATATATATATATATTATAGATATATATATATATATTATACTGGTCCTATATATATATACTCACTATATATTATATATATATATATTATATAATATATATAATATATAAGTATATATATATATATATATATATATATTAATATTATATTAGGAATGTACCGATACCAGAAAAGAGGGGTGCTGATACTGATACCGATACCGATACTCTATTTTTATGGGTTTTTCAATACCGATACCGATACTTTAATGTAATAAATACACAGTTATCCTTTCGCGCGAGTAAGTAGATAGCGTCGGGCGGGGTGACTTGGAACCCACTTTAGGTATAAACTTTCGTCTTGGTCATACTTGTGGCCATACTTTTTTGATTTTTATTTTTTTTTTGAAAATCAAGCCCCTATAGTAGGTTCATAACTCATTAAGCACACAAAAAAAATTATAATGTAATTCTAATAATAATAGTTTCATTAAAGTTTAAATAAAGCTCAGGGACCCCACCTTGGAGGGGTTGAATCGCGGACCCCACCATTGATGGGGTGAATCGGACCATCATTGTTTTATTCCTCCTTTACGTATAAATTCAATTTATATTTAATTTTTACTTAATACCTAATTGTTTATTCATCATTAATATTAGTAACTAAGTTTAATTAAACAATGTCAATAATGATACATAAAATAAGAAGAAAAATTTAGTGGTGGTTCGATTCACCCCTCTCCGCTCAAAAAATTGACACTTTGGAATTCGTATTTTTTTTATAAAATTTCATTTTTTATTTTAAATTTTTTACTTATATAGTAACTATTTATTATATTTTAAATTAATTAAATGTTACGTAAATTGTGTCAATAATAATACTTAAAATACGAAAAACAATGGTTGTCCGATTCACCCTTTCATCAATTTTTACGGCCGGGTGGGATTCGGACCAGTTACGCCCCGTGATGCCACTAATACTCGTTTGGAAACAAAAATTACTCTGCCAGTTAAAGCTAACATTACTCGGAGTGTATACACCTTGAAAAAAAATTAATTAAAATCCATCATAATTTTCATTTATAAACAAAGTTAAAAAAAATACATTTTGAGTTTCTAGAATTCATTTGAAGGCCATTTTATATGCCTATTAATTATATTTTTTTAAAAATATTAAAAACTCTCTAAAATTAAAGATGATCTAAATAAACTTGTAGTACTAAGACGGGGCTGATAAAAATGACGGCGAAAATTTTAAAAAAAATTTTTTTTTATTAGAGGTGGACAGAATCAACCCTCTAAAAAAAGGGGGCTTGGTCACCCTGCCCGATGCTATATACAATACAGTTTATAATATTTGCGATTATGGAAAGGAAAAATTATTAATCTTTTAATAAAATTTGGAAATTTGATTCACAAACATTTACAGTTGAAATTTAGCAATGAAAGAATTTCAATCCAGAAGATTTTTATTCCGATGGTCTTTATTTAAAATTATTAATTGTGCTCATTTCTTGGCACCAATAATTTTTTTTGAGTCACTAATAACCCAAGAGGTAAAATTTTTCTTTAAATATTGTCTAAAATTTTTGTTTTTTAACCTACAATCTGAAACTTGTATATTTAGAAAATCTCTTGTTGTTTTTCCAATTTAAAAAACATATGGTAAAAGTGGTGCAGAAGGGCTTCACCCCCAATTTTTATAAAAATTACAGGATATATATAGGCGTATTTGTAGATACTGTACTATGACTACTGACGGGGGTACAAACTTAAACCTAACCTAACGTAACATCCTATATATATATATAGCTTATATATATATATATCTATATATTATATATATATATATAATATATATATATATATAGTATATACTATTATATCTAATATTATAATATATATAATATATATATATATATATATAAATAATCAATAAACCAAACTTTGCAGTCTCTTAGGAAAAAAAGTTACTGCTTCAAAGTTAAAACTTTCATAGAATTTTCTTATAATTTTTTTTTTTCTTTTTTTCTTTTTAAATTATAGGATATAGCTACTCAAAAAATAGTAATGAAGCAAAAAAACCAAAATGATTTAAGTTTTTAGGAAAAAAGTTACAGCCTCTCAAATTTAAAAATTTACCCACAGGCTTTCTTATAAAAAAAATTAATGGGCTTTGTGCTCGTTTTAGGGTCATCCTAATTCAGGTTATGAAAAGATTTGTTAAGTAGGCTTTACATAGATTTTCTTTATGTATACCTAACAAAACATATCATAACCTGAACTAGAGGGCCTGAAATGAGACCTAACCTGGATGGATTAAAAATGAAAAGTCTATGGGAGTTTTAACAACTTTGAGAGGCTTTAACTTTTTATTTTTTTTTATTCATTTTTATTTTTTTAGAGTATATCCTGTAATTTTTATAAAAATCGGTGGTGAAGCCCCTCCGCAACTATTACCCATATTATTTCTTATTTGTGATTTTTCTTATTAAAAGTTATTGGGTGCCAAAAACAGTGGGGTCAGATATTGACTTCAAAATTGCTGAGGTCACAACTTTTGAACCCATGGTCCAATTGACCTTATAATTTCAGAAATGAATTCTGGACCAAAATTCATCATATCAATTCAGAGGTGGGAGGGTGTTTGACCTTAGTTGTTTTATCAAAAACATTTATTCAAATAATGTTTAATGATAATACTACAGTTAATTCAAAGATGTCATTTAACCTATTACTAATTTTCAGTATTTTAACATGGAACAAGAACATTCCATGACATTATATGTTAACATAAGAAGGTCAAAGTGATGTTTAATAAACTTTAAAAGCTTTTCCCAAAGATAATTGTCGAAAAGGAGTCCTTCCGGAGATTTAAATTTTTTTCTTTGATCTGCTATTAATTGTTTCAAATATAATTCTATTAAAGTAAATAAAATGGATATCAATTCCGAAATTGAAAAAAAGATAGAAGAATTAAACCCAGAATATGACTCTGATCAACAAGGTTCTCAGGTATGATATATATATATATATATATATATATAATATATATATATATTATTAATTATATATATATATATTATATTATATATATATATAATAATATATATAATATTTATATATATATATTATATAATATATATAATATTATATAGTTACAGTATGTTATTATTATTATTATTATTTATTATTATTATTATTATTATTATATTATTATTATTATTATTATTATTATCTCCTTTCCCCAGATTGAGGGTAAGGTGTGTAGCATGCACCAGAACAGAAAAGTAGTAGAACATGAGGCAAGTCGAAGAGAAAGCCTCCCCCCTTCCTTTTGCTGTCTCCCTCCCCACACCCACAATAAAATAAGAACTCATTCAGTATAGAAAAATTCACCCTAGGGTTTCACGAGACTGCAACGGACCACATTGTGGTATCTCATCAATGTTGGTTTATTCCCTGGCATTAAGCCCCACAAAACTATACCCCCTTCATAAACCCTGCCATTCACTCCTGTTATGCCCCTTTCTTCTTGACTTAGCTAAACATACATTCCTCTCATTCACGGTAATTCCTTTACTGACTCAATCCACTTTTTTGTTATATATATATATATATAGTATATATATATTATATATATATATTATATATATATATATATTATTATATATATTATATATATATATATATATATAATATTATATATTATATATATATATATATTATAATATATATCATATATATAGCTATATATATATATATATATATTATATTTATATATTATATATATAATATATAATATTATATATATATATTATATATATATATATATATATATATATATATATATATTATAGTAATATATATAATATATATATATCTATATTTATATATAATCAGGGATGGGGAAAGTTGAGAAAAAATAACTCTTACTCGACCCCTGGAAAAAATTCGTGAATTTTTTTTCCAAAATTATGAACTTTTATTTTCATCGTTATATGCAAAATAAAATTGAAGAAACAAAAACAAAAAGAAAGAATTATGTAATGAAATACTAAGTAATTTCTAATAATAGTAAATAATATTTACACTTTTTAACGAAAATAGGCACTTTATATTACGAGTAGACCTATGTACGCAAACGTAAACTTGTTGACAAAAAAAATTTTTACAATATTATAATTTAAATTAGACATTAATAATAATAATTAATAATAATAATAATAATATTATTATTATTATTATTATTATTATTATTAATTATTATTATTATTATATTATTATTATTATTATTATTATTATTATTATTAAATTGATGATGAATGCTTTTCGGGAGCTGACGCTATTATATATATATATTATATATAAACAAATTATACATATTATCTATAAATAGAAATATTTAATATATTTTATATATATATAGATAGATAATATTAATATATATATTATATATAGGTTGAACATCCAGTTTAAAACCCAAATATTCAATCCTATTTCAAAAACTGAAAACAGCTACCGGAAAAGGAATACATTGCGGGAATGCTGGTCCAATTTTAAAGTGCGGAAAAAATGAGAAAAAAAAAATTATATCTCAAAAACCACAATAGCTACAGCGAAAAGGAATACATTTTTGGAATCCTGGTAAAATTTTAGATAGGAAAATGTAAAAAGATAAAAAAATAATGACAATGCTGATAAAAATAAACAGAATAAACCAATAATAATAATAATAATAATAATAATAATAATAATAAAAAATTATTATTGGTTTATTCTGTTTATTTTTATCAGCATTGTCATTATTGTTTTCCATTATTGAGTTGCCCCCCCCCCCCCAATCCCATTATTACTACTGTTTAACTAAATTTAAATTTCCCACCTTAACTTTTACCGTTTTCA